>JAPKID020005169.1:0-11271 GCA_026931265.2 Tropidonophis doriae | reverse complement strand
GGGTTTCCTGCCTAGGCAGGGAGTTGGACTAGATGACCTTCAAGGTCCCTTCCAACTCTGCTATTGTATTGTATTGATGACATTTTTGATGTTAGGTGTCCATTCTAAGTCTTGAAATATGATACAACCTAGAAACTTGAGGGCCTCTACTGTTGATACTGTGTTGTCTAGGTATTGCAAGAGGTGATAATATAGCACCACAAGGCTAGTTGTTCAAGCTCCCAACAGTATGCATATTCGTTGTTGTCTCAAATGAAACCAATCATATGTTGTATCATCTGCAAACTTCAGTACTTTTATTATCATTGCAGCAGTACAAAATTTTGTTACTGAATGAATGCTGCTGGATTTGAATCCTGAAGATGATGAAAATTACCTCAAGTCCTTAGAAATCTAATAGAGGGAGAATGTACATTGATCTGATGTCCCTGTAGAATTTGCGGCACAATAGAACATATGCTATATCTTCGACTTCCCCATTGCCACATGTACACCCCTCAACTATTGGGGTTTTATCATATCTTCCTTGCAGGAGTGCAAATGGGAGGATATTAAGTTTGGCTCTAAAAATGTTATTCTACTCTTAGGAAAAGTCCGATCTTTCAGATACCTTGCTGGTTCCCACACATTCCATTTAATCCTATTTCTGCTGTGGAGTAATATCCCATTAAGTTTTCGCTGGAACTCCATATCTCTTATTCTATTGCTCACTTGCTTGGCTTGATCATAGCGTAGGGATATTAAAAACAGTGGGGAGAGTCCATAGAAGGCCAGCTTATGTCTATCACCTGTTTCCAGGGAGAGGGGAAGTTATCTATCAGGACTAAAGGTGTTAAGCCATCTGGGAAGAATTGAATTTTCAACCAGTAAATGATCATCTTCCAGCCCTTACCTGAATTTGAGGCAATTGTCTGTCTCAATTCTCAACTGGGTGTTTGATGTCCCACTAGATGCAGCTAAAATGGACCACAGGAATTTTGTTTTGTGATTTCTATAAATTCTTTCTTCAAACAAAATTCCTATATAAAAATATGTTGGATATCATTTGAGGACCTAAGAGCTGATATGGTCAAGATGTGCCTTCTAAATACCTTTTGTATACAAAACCACTCTAATGATCTGTTCTAGGTTATGTCCTTCAACACTCCAAGAGTGTTGAATAAGTTTTTCAGCAAAAACTAGGATTTTTGATTTATGGAAATTGATTCATTTCATTTCATTTCATTTTATTAAATTTGTATACCATGCCACTCTCCCAAAAAGGGACTCGGGGTGCTGCACAGGGAAAATTAAAACCACGCATATACATAAATACAGATAATAAATATATAAATATTAAAAGCTTATTAAATTAGTCCAACCTGTGCTAAAACCAATTAAAACCCCAATAAAATCTAATTCACTTTAAAACCAGTAGATGGACTCGAAAGATTAAGCCAGGCCAGCTAAGCGAAAAAAGTGCGTTTTTAATTGTTGACGGAAGAGGCAGAGGTCTGCGATATTCCTAAGATCGGGGAGGTGAATCGTTCCAGAGGTTGGGGCCCGCCACAGAGAAGGCCCTACCCTTGAGCGTCGCGAGCTGGCACCCGGAGCAGACCCTCTCTGTGGGAGCGGATCAGTCGGAGGGATGTATGGGATAGAAGAAGGTCTCGCAAATAGCTAGGACCCATGCCATGGAGCACTTTAAAGACGATAATCAACACCTTGAAGTGCACTCGAAAGACCATAGGCAGCCAGGGCACATCGTGCAGGAGAGGTGCTACATGGGAATGCTGTGAGGTTCCCAAGATACCCCGTGCGGCCGTGTTCTGTACTAACTGTGTCCTTCGGGCGCACCTCAAGGGGAGCCCCATGTAGAGAGCATTTCCATAGTCCAGACAGGATGTCACAAGAGCGTGACTGACTGTGCGAAGGGCGTCCCGGTCAAGTAAGGGCCGTAGCTGATGAACCAGGTGAAGCTGGAAAAAAGCCCCCCTGGCCACGGCTGTCACATGGTCATCCATGGACAGCCGGGAATCCAGGAAGCCGCCTAGGTTACGTGCCCTTTCCATGGGGGCAGTGACTTGCCCCTAATGGTCAATGTTGGAATGAGCTGACTGTACCGGGACGTCAGAAACCACAGCCACTCAGTCTTGGACGGGTTGAGTCTGAGTTTGTTACTCCCCATCTAGGCCCGTACAGCCTCCAGGCACTGGGATATCATCTCAATGGCATCATTGGGGTGGTTTGGGGTAGAGATGTACAACTGGGTGTCATCAGCGTACTGGTGGTACTCTACCCCAAAACCATGGATGATCTCACCCAGCAGCTTCATGTAGGTGTTGAACAGGAGTAGCGAGAGGAGTTCTGAAGTACTGATCAGCAAATCTGTTTTCACACTCTCTTCTTTTATCTTTCATTTGTCAAGCCTGAAGTGAACCTGGCTGAGGCCATCTTATAGGCTTCAGGCTTGCCACTCAACAGAGGGAGGGAAGAAATAGCTAGATGGGATTTTGCAACCAAAACAATAAAGTTTTCCTGTGGGAACCAAGGGCATTCTCACAGGTGGCTGGCTAGAAGAGGAGTGAAGTAACCAAGCAAGTGGCCAGCACCTAGATTGGACAGCGTGACTTGGGGGAAAGGGGAAACTTTTACTTTTTAATTAGGTGAAAGTCAGGGAAACTTCAGAGTCGGCTTTCACCAATTGTGCCAATATGATGTATCCAATGAATTGTTCTTTGAGGAATTCTCTGCCTCAGAGTTCTGCTTTCTATGGGTGCATTACTTGAAATGCTGACATCATTCTTAGCTTTCAGTTTCCTTATGTCTCTGTCACCATAGCTGAGATACCTGATGGTATCTAATGATAACTAAGCAATTATAATTCAATTTTTATGCATTTCGCATATCAATTAAGTGACAGTATACAACTATCACTCATGAGCCATTGAATTTATCTGTATTCCATTCTAAATGTTTCCTGGTTATTAAACGTATTCCCCAGAACACAGTTGTAATGAACCAGAAGATCCATATTTGTATTAGTTATCTGTAATTTGTTGTGGCCAATGTATTGAAAAATTCTTAATGTGATCAATAAAGAAAAAATAATTTTTAAATTCCTGTCTTTTCCACTAATGTTCAGATAGTAGCAAAATGGTGTTTGGTTCCTCTGCTTTTTCTGAATCCAGACTGCACATCTGGAAGTTCTGGCACCTTATATTATTGAAATCGGAACAGCAAAATTTTAAGAATTACTGGATTTAAAGATAATCATTGGTAGTTTGGACAATCTTTAACTCAGTCTTTTTTCATTTTGAAATATAAATGGGTATTTTCCAGTCCTTTGCTATTGCTCTCTGTCTCTGTTGCTCTATATTTCTTTCATTATCTATTTTCAGCATTGCATACAATTTCTTTTGGGAATTTCTGAATATTTTTTATTTGATTCATTTTTGACATCATGAATTTCATTTCAGAGGAACTAATCAAATCTAAATCCAATTGTTATTAAGGTAAGATGTTAAAAATTGGGCACTAGTGGGAACTAGAAGAACCTAATGATTACAATGAAAAAGTACTTGAATTTGACTTAGAAATATAAAATGAAGCAAAATATTTTAATATTGGAAATATTGAAATATATTTTTAATTAATGGTCCCAGAAGTTGTTTTTAATAATATTTCCCTGTATGGATAAACTGTGTTCAAAAGATCCTACGGAAGAGAAACAAGTTTTTTACCTGACAAAATTGAGACTGATTTGAAAGTGAATTTAAAAATGTCAGGCTACAAAAATGACATATTAAAGAAAGCAATTGATAACTTAATAATTTTGAAAGAATATACAATAACACCTCAAATTAGGCTTCTTAAAGCTTTGAAGAATTTTGTGAGAAGGCGGAAAGAAAAAAAATGAAAAGTAAGTTCTGTGACATTATTTGAAAGCATTAAGATTGTTAGAAATAAAAGAAAGGAATATAAAGTTGGTTTACGTGATCAATGTTAAAATAGATACGTTGTTATTTGTGAGAATCCTTAATGGACTCTTCCTGACATCAGGCCTGAAATGAAGAGGCTTTAAGGATTTGTTTATATATAAGAGATAGGTTAAAGAAAGAAGAAATTGTTGTGTTTTAAGAGACAGTGATAAGTAACTAAAATTGTTAGTTATTGTGATGAAGGCAGAAGTATTTCCTTTATATATTTATTTTTTAATCACAATTTTTAAAATTCTTTTCTATTTCTCTATTTTTTCTTCTTTTTTATATCTATTTTTCTTTTTATTCTTTTATTATACTTTATATTAATTTTATTATAATTGCAATTTTTAATAACATCACTATGGAAAATAATCTAAATTTTCACTATAATCTAATGGAATGTTGCTGAAATTGTTGGTCAGATTATTTGCTCTCTTGAAATTAGCTTTAATTTTGGAAGGGAGTTATGAGTCAGATAGGAGTTGTAAGTGTTGGAGAAAGCTTCTGTGAATTCCATGGCAGCCATGAAACAAACGAACAGATCATCAAAGATCAACCCAGAGTTCTCACTCAAGGCCGAAATGACCAAGCTCTAATTATTCTACTTCAGACACATTATGTGGACACCTCACTTCTGGAGAAGATTGTAAAGTTGGGGAAAGTGGAAGGAAAGAGAAGAGAATCACTAGCAGCAAGGTTGAAGAACTTAACAGATGTAGGGTCTTCTGCTTGGGAAGGGGGTTGGACTAGATGACCTGCAAGGTCCCTTCCAACTCTGTTAATCTGTTACATGTATGTGGTTGCTAAAAGATGACATCAGTTTAACCAATCAATTATGAGTCAGCTCTGGTTTTGTTTTTGCTGACAGTTTCTTCAACTTTGCTTGCAGAGTAGTATATAGCTTAATTTTTTCTTCTTGTGATATTTTATGCCACACAAAAGATGAATCTGATATTTTGATTCTCTACTTTACTTTGTTGAGGGAGTAATTTCTTTTCAGACCATGTCATATCTTGAATCCACAGTATTTTTCTACTACTTAAGGTATTTCCTTAAGTATATACAGGTCTCATTTAACCTAATTGCAAAGCTTAAGAAACTCTCCTTTAAATTATTAAATGTCACAAAAGAAAAAGAAAATTAACTGATATCCATTGCTGATAAACTGCTGAGGCTCTCAGTAGTAAGGAAGCTGTCAATCTTGTTTTGAATGACTTCATTTTATAATAGCTATCAAACTCAAATTTGTTTTTCTGTACATTTCAGCAATAGTGGTAAATATGTAAGGCTATCATTCTTTAGTGTATCAGGATGCTAACTAGGCTGCAGATAATAAATTTGTACATAAACCCTTTCTTGTTTAGAGTGAGTTTTGCTATGAGTAACTGCGAAATGGTCTTTGTTCCATTCCTACCTTAATAGCTCACTGCCACGCGGCAAACACATTTACTACCCTGAGCAAAGGTTGCAGCCAACAAGTATGCTTGGAGCAAAGTTCTGGGGTTCTGAATCTTATAATAAACTAAGGCAAAGCATTTCTTGCTGCTTTGCAAGAAATCGACAGACTTTAGATAAAGCAGCTTCTTTATAACTTTCTTGATAAAGAAACGGAAAAACAGGCAGATGCCGGTTTCAATCTCACTTTGGTTTAACACTGATACCCCTTTTAAGTCACATCCACAGTGCTGATATACAACGGCTGAGTCAGCACTGCTAAATCTTCCTGGTGTCTCAGGATTTCGTACAGGCAGATGGATTTCTATCCAAAATGATGTTTTTTATGCTTGAGAACACATTTTTGTTTCCTGCTTCAGATATTTATAATAGCCTGATGCCAACTCCTTGACACTTCTACCATCGATAGCACATTTTTCTGACTGGGATGAGAAATGCCTCTTGATTTTCATGGTGTTAAATGATTCACTCCTGAATGAAAACTACTTTAAAAAACCATCTAGGTTTCATAAAACCAGAGTTGGTATTCAGCCACTTTTCTCCGGTTCAAGTGAACCGGTAGCAGTGGCTGCGGGAGGCTCCGCCCCCCCCACCCCGATGTAATGTGCAACCTTCTGCGCATGTTCAGATGGTGTGTGCGAGCAAAGCAAGCATGTGCACGTGTGTGCTCACATCTGCAAACCAGTAGGGAAGGTAAGTGGATCCCACCACTGCATAAAACCTGAATAGAGTTCACTGCATAAAAATGTTCTTTTGCTTGTTAAATAACCCAATTAGAAATGATTTAGATTTTAAAAACAACTATTTATTACACAAATCTATTTTAGAAAAGAGGCAACTCCCTGACATAATGCAAGTTTTACATATAAAAGGTTCCAGATTTGTCCTGGTAGTACTGGAAAGGATTGCTCTCAAGGGATGCCCAGATGGGCTCTTTTCATGTCCTCATTAATGAGCCCACCAAAGTGGTACCTATTTATTTACTCACAGTTGTAGGCTTTCAAACAGTTAGGTTGGCAGAAGCTGGAGCAAATAACAGGAGCTCACCCCACAATGTAACACCACTGGGGTCTTGAACACTGGCTTGCAAATTGTCAGCCCAGCATCCTAACACTGTGAGCCACCATGCTTCTACATATATGATGGATAGCTAAATGGACACATCTAGGACAATTTTTTATGCCTTTAGGAGTCACCACTTTATAAAACAATTATATTTAGTTTTTTAATGATTGCTTTAAAATAGGTATTAACTTTAGTTTGGAAAAGGATCAGATCAAATGTAGTTATTTGATGTAAGATTTATTGACCTTTAACCTACATTCTGACTTGTTTTCTGATGTCTACAGCAAGGTTCACACACACACACACACACACACGGACTTTATTTCCTTGAAAATGACTGATTCACTCTTTGATTATAAAGTACTGAGTTGTTTGTCATAATCATTAGTTTAATGACTCTTGAAATTTAACCTTAGACCTTGGAAATAAATGAATCTATATATTTGGGGCTTATTTTCATCTGCATAATCCACAACATAAATTAACCCACCAAAAGGTGTTCGCCCATCATTTTCTTTTTATTTGATAAGTCTGAACCATCAAGGGGAGATGATACAGCTAGAAAAAAAAACTGTGAATAATTATAATATTTAAGAAAGAAATAATGAAAATTAAATAATCTAAAACTAAGAAAGGCCAAACATCAGGAAAATCAGCTAAAGTGATATCACACTTTAATTTAGTTTATGGGCTAAAAATTCATTAAACAACATTAACCTGCCTTACTTAGAGCAAGTATCACACACCCCAATGTATCTTGCATCATCCCTTTACCAAACCACATAAGAGGGGCTTGGGTAAACATGTTTAGTCTATTCAGTAATTAAATAATCACTCCAAGCATACTGACCAGTAGAAAATGTCAACCTGACAAGATCATATTAAAAAAAAATATCTAATGTCCTCTATCACCTGATAATCTTTTAAACATTTTCATTCTATCAGGTACGCTTCCAGCACCTAATCAAGTTTTATAATTAAAATCTACATTTATGTTTGCAAAGGGAAGCTTAACACTTAATGAAGAGAGAAGATTACAATCGATACTGGGTCTTTCCAGCTAGAATCTCAAAAACTTAAATTAATAAGCTACACATTGTTAGTTAAAATCCTATTTATTTCATTGGTGAAGAGGAATTTCATATTTTTTGTTGCTTTGGTTAATGGGATTCACCAAATTTAGCTATGCCTCTTTTACAAAGTCAGTAAACCTGTCCTTCTGTCAAACTGCACTATAGCCAACATATAATGAAGAAGGAAGCTGGCTCACGGGAGAAACCAAAATTACTTTGGCTTCACTTTTGATAAATTATGATGCAAGACTTTTAGGACACTGGAAAATTCCAGATGATCTTTCGAGCTAACACCATCTTATGACCATTTAGATAGATCTGTCTGTCTGTCTATCTTGCATATATATAGGTTGTAATCATGTCTGTCTGTCTGTCCATCCATCTATCCATCCATCCATCCATTTATCTGTCTGTAATCATGTACCTCTAATCATGCTCATGCATACATGGCAATATCCTCAATGAAATATATGCATTATTGCACATTTATGCATATATTTCATTGCATTTATGAATTGCATTTATGAATAAATTGCATTAAAATTATTTTTTCAAATGATGTTGCTCTGTTTATTACAGTAGATAGCCCAAAGAAGGCATCAGTAAAGGAGTATAGATTTTCATTATTGATGATGTACAAAACTTGAGGGTATATTAAATTATGAGATTTGGTTTTGCCTGCTATTTTATAACTCTAAACTGTGTAGAACCATCTTTTGGGGAGATAGATGACATAAAACTTTAAGAACGAAAAAATATTGATTTGGAACTTTGGTAATATGGACAAGGACAAGAATTGGGAGAATTATGCTGAGAGTGCTACTACTCTAGTCGTTGAGAACTGGATTCAAGAAATATGTACAGTTAGCAATTTTTGAAAAGGCTATTTTACTTGCCAATCAAAAATGACATTGTTATGTACCTGATCATAGTGCCTCAAAATGTGTGTTTAAGAAACTAGTTAAGCTATTGATAAATTGGTATTTCCATGTTTCCCTATAAAATGATGTAGAATTTGTATAACAAATGTGGATTTGAATTGAATTCTGAAACGCTGAGTGTCTGTATTTTTCAAAGGGAGGCATAAAACATATATCCACGGTTGAATTACTGTATACATCATACAATTAAAGATAATAAGAGAAATAATTTTAAAAATTGAGAGATGAATTGAAAATTTTAGGGACACAGAAGGTTAGATGACCATCTATGTTCTTATTGTAAGAAATGCAGAAAAAGAAATATAGAGTTACCGTAACATCACAGCAGACATTTATGCTAACATATTTGCAACAGAGATACTAAAAAAATGATGAAAGAAGCTGTAAGTTCTTGATTAATCACTTAAAAGAAAGATAGGAGAATTGTTCCAATTATTAGTAGTAAGAGATGAAATATATATCCATTGAAAACTACATATATATATATATATATAATTGTCAATATTTATGTAGCAGATCAGAGAATCAGAGAATGAAGATATAAAGGACTGTTTAAATAAAGTCAACCACATTTGGATGATACACAAAAACTACTCTTATTTGCTCTATCTGAGATAGAAATTAAACATATAATTTTAAAAATGGTAAGTAGAAAACAGCAGGATTGGATGGATTCCCTATTGAGTGATATAAAACATTTTGAAATCTTTTGGTGTTAAAACTATGCCCATTATATGATTAGAAATTTAATAAGGGAATCTTATCAAAGAATTTAATCAGCTTATATTACAGTAACACTAAAATGAGGTAAATATCATACTCAATGTGCTAATTATCATTCAATCTCATTGATTAATGATGATACCAGCATAGTAAAAGTAGTGTCAGCAAATAGAGTATAGCAAGTGATACCGTTTATCATTAAGAATGATCAAGCAGGTTTATAAGAAGTAGGTCAGCAGAAGACAACATTAAGTTACTTGAATAGAGTTAAAGATAAATTTTAATTGAACTTAGAGTACGTGGAATTTGGCAACTGGGTAACATAAATAGATTCTCTGTGCCTTTGCTATGCCCAAAACTGATATCGTAGCAATGGAAAGATAAATGTATGGCCCCTTTCATTCAATGGGTTGAAGACTTGATTGCCCTAGTCCGGTGATGGTGCTCATTCCCAAACTTCCTGTTGGACCATTGGGGTTGTTTTTCACCCTCCCCAGCCTCTGGAGTCTTTCTGGACTGGAAGTTCAGAAATTATTCATTTTCATCTTCCTGAGGACCTCCGGGGGGCTGGGGTGGGGGGCGTTTTCATTCTACCCAGGCTTCAGGAAACCCTCTGGAGCCTGTGGGATAATGCGCACATGCGCGGGGGGTTGAATTGGTGCGGGCACGCACACTTCTGGCACGCCATAAGAAAAAGGTTCGCCATCGCTGCCCTAGTCACTTGTCTATCACTTATTGCCTATTGACCCCAATTTTGTCTGGACAAGAATATGGGACTCATTTATACAAAATACAGTAGTTAAATAAGATTACAGACATGCACTAGAAATATATATGTACTTGAACAATACTTGCATTAGATAAGCATATGTGGAACGGTACGTATTTACTGATAAAATGCTATTACATATTTTTTTCTTTGTTTTATTCTTTCTCTTTTTTTAAAAAGCGCTTTCAGGTTTCATTAATATTTGTATCTTAAATATGTTTTGCATTGTCATTGCTATGTTTGTCCAGTATGTCTTCACATATTTGCAAGACCACCACATATGATAAAATAAGTGTGGATTTTGACTACATTTCCAACATTTATTAGAAATCCCTTTATACATTTTCACAAGTCTATCTGAGGTCAAGCACCAACGACACATCATTTTATTTTTATTTTTTTAAAACACCTTCTATGTGCTTGTTTTTCTTTTCTTTGGCAATGTATGTATTTTTACCACCATTATTTTGGGGATTTTGTTCTTGTTTTGTCATTTTAAAAGCAATAAAAATAAATAAACAATACTGCTTTTCTAGCACAGATTTCAAAATAGCAATAGCACTTAGGCTTATGTACTGCTTCATAGTGCTTCACAGCCCTTTCTAAGTGATTTACAGAGTCAGCCTATTGTCCCCAACAATCTGGATCCTCATTTTACCAACCTCAGAAGGATGCATGGCTGAGTCAACCTTGGACCTGTGGGAATCGGACTGCTGAACTGCTGCAGCTAGCAGTCAGCAGAAGTAGCCTGTATTACTACATTTTAACCACTGTGCCACCATGGCCCTTTACTATTAATAATATTTTACTAGAAGAAACAATATATGTAATATATTTCAGAGATTTATATTAATTTAATTCTTGGGTGAGGGATGGTTGCTTTCTTTTTCTTTAGGTAAAATCATCCAATAATTAATTAGACTATCTATTTTACTGTCGTGAAATAGTTCCTTGAAGGACAAAAAATCTTCCATATTGTGTAGGGGTGCTTCTGTTTGTTGTCTAAGGCTGCCTGGGCAACTCTTGAGCGACAAAGGGAATTCTGGATGCTGAATTTGAAACAGCAGTGTAATCAATTACATACAGGTATTGTTTTACAGAGAGATTAAAATATTATTAACAAGTTGTAGATAACAACATTCTAGGATAGCCCTGTTTAACCTAACAGACATGACTAGAAGACTGCTGTTTAAAGAAATGTGAATAGCTCTTTTGCTGCACTTATCTAACCTTCAGTGTTTATGTAGCAATGGGGGGGGGGGGGGTAAAAAATAAAATCAAAA
>JAPKID020005167.1:0-11271 GCA_026931265.2 Tropidonophis doriae | reverse complement strand
CCAAAATATCTTATGCAAAATTTTACCTTTCCTTGTATGAAAAATTGTGAAAACCAATAAAAACTCTTATTATAAAACAAAAATAGTGTTGCACCTCCTCTGAATTTGTGGTATACATTTATATCATAATATTTATTTGTTTGCTTTGAAATTGAACTGAAATCATTATATCATATTTTGATTTGCATCTTCATCTTTTTGTTTAGAATGATGACTATTTCATTTCTTCTATAATCTTGGCCTCAGCATATCTTAATGTTCTTCTCATAGAGACAAATTTTGGTAATTTTGAACGTTTTGTTGTTCATTGATACATCTATGTTCCATCTTGATTTCCTCTACAAGATAAATACAATTATCTTGGTTTCTGATTTTGGTTTCGAATTTTGACATTTTGTATATGGATTATATACCTATCCTGCAGCATCAAACTTTTATTTTAGTTCTGGCATATTTGTACTGGATATTCAAATATGTACTTAACCTTACTTTCCATTCTTTCTCAGTAGCTTTTGGGATATCTTGAATCTGAGCCTCATCCTACAACTTTTAACCATATGTACAAAAAAAAGTCACTCACCCCAAAAAATTACTTGTATACATTAATATAAAGTAGCTCCCTTTCTAGAAACAAAAATAATAGTAAAATGTTTATATTCTTTATATCTAATTTGGATCATTTTCATGGCATTCCTTTCCTCTAAAAGCTCATTAGTTTTGACCATGTTTTACAGGAGAGGTAGGTGAACACATGCACTTATAAATGAAAGTGTGAGTTTTTAGTGGAAAATATATAATATTTAAAAGTTATTATGTATTTCATTTCAATATTAAGGTGAAATATTGAGTTTTTAGTTTTCAAATAGTAAATAAAAAAATGATGTGCATTACAAAATAATGTCCAAATTTTTAAAAGATGTTATCATTTATTAAACAGAATGTAGGTTTGTGAATTTCTAGTAGACAAATTAAACTGGGAAACAGACAATGAGATTCAGATAGTGCTAATTTTTTTTTGGTTCCTCAATGCTTTATCAATGAACACATCATTTTTGGTTTTTTGTTTTAGTGGGATTATGTTTTGCTGTAAAAGCTTCATCTGTGACTTGATGTGTTCATACGATCTCAAAACTAAACAATTATATTGTGCAATGAGGACACATCTTTGAAGATAGTTTGGAAATTAAACCAAAATGAATATAGGTGATTAGATCACCTGATTGTTTTTAAAAATCCTAAATAGTAAACCCATGCAATGGTTTAGATTTTACAGCTGCAAACAGCTGCCATGTGTACATAGTAACAGATGTGCATTCTTTTAAGGAGTATATTTATTTAAATTGGTGGCCTAACTCCTGTATGACTCTTCGGCAGTTTACAGCTCAAAAAAGCCCCCATTACATAAAATGAGACCATACAAGAGGCCAGAAGAGCAAAGTACAGAGACTAAAACACATCAAACCAATTCCAAATGGGGGGTAAAAAAGAGTTGCAGATAGGTGCTATCAATAAAGAGAATATTTGTAGCTCAGGGTTGAAATGTGCACTGATAATATTACCTGGTTAGGGTAATAAAATGCCTGCAAGAAAACAACCAAGTGTTCTGAGTTAGGCTTCCTGATACAGTAAAAAGCACACACTTAGTTCCAAAACGCCTTTTTTATTTCAAAGGCAGCCCTTAATGAGTCCCAAATAGTTGTAAAGAACCCTACAGGTGGCTTCCAAAGCCTTTCGGGATAAGACCCACATGCCTTTGCTCCTACTTTATGTCCAATGGGAGGCCCAAGTTGTCTCTTCGTCCCAAGTTGTCTCTTCTGTCTTAACTGTTCTTGCCTTCTGGTAGCTCTGTGCATGTGCACACTGGGAATAGGAAGATCTTGTTCCTTTGCCTCGTTTCTGTCCAACTCTGGAGGCTCCAGATGCAGCACATAACAACTCTCAGATGTCCCTGCCCCCCACTCTGCCTCCGATGCAGAGCCCTCATCCGAGCCTTCCCCAGACTCCAGGACTGGCCCATGTTCCTCCCCAACCTCCTTGCTGTTCGACTGTTCTGCCAGTTCTGCAGGCCACCGGCGGACCACAACATCAAGTTCAGAGAGCACCAAGGACCCTCAGATAGATGGTATATTCCCATATATTCCAAAACACCCTTTTGGAATTAAATACCAGCCTGGCAAAACACTCCAAAATATTTTGAATCTTTGTAGATCTATTTAGTGATTTGTTTCTATTGTCCTCACATCTGCACTTGAGTTCTTTGGGTGAGGCCTGATACATCATGTAGCTTTCTACTGTAGAATTTTCTACTAAGAAACCCATATAATACGCTATCAATTTCTGAAAAGGAGATGACTAAGGCATTATTTGTTAAGGGATGGTAGAATTCAAATTCAAAGCGAGCTGCACCGGCTGCCTGTGGCCTTTCGGGTGCGCTTCAAGGTGTTGATAACCATCTTTAAAATGCTCCATGGCACGGGATCTAGTTATTTGCGGGACCGTATCCTGCCTCATACATCCCTTCGTCTGATTCGCTGCCATAGAGAGGGATTTCTCCAGGTGCCATCTGCCGGGCAATGCCGGCTGGCGACTCCCAGGGGAAGGGCCTTCTCTGTGGCGGGCCCAGCCCTCTGGAACGACCTACCCCCCGAACTTAGGACCATCACGGACCTCCGTTCCTTCCGCCAACACTTGAAGACACATTTCTTTCATCTACTCGGCCTGGCCTAGTCCCTCGTAACTACTTGTAGACTGAGTTTTAAATTGTTTTAATTGGATTTTAATGGGTCAGTAGGTTTTAGTGTATCTTTTTAGCACAGGGCACCATGAATTTAATTAATTTTTAGTATGTAGTCTTATTTATTATAGTCTTGTCTGTGTTTTTGTTTTGTATTTTGTTTTAATTTCCTGTGCACCGCCCTGAGTCCCCAGGGGAGAGAAGCGCGGTTATATAAATTGAATAAAATAAAAATTTAAAAAAAAATACATTCAAAATGGCTATATGTCACAAATCATTTTTATTAATTTAAACGCAAAGTAAATGGAGGAAAGTTTCTGTACATAATGGTTGACACAACACACTGTTTGTACAACAAGGGCCAGACATACTTTTAGTCAGCATACAGACTAACCCCCTCCCCAAAAAAGGGAGTGGTGGCAGGAAAAAAACCTATTTTGCCTAAAACAAAAACCAGCTTTGCAATTAAAAGACTTACATGTCTGTTTAACCACAGACTTTAAGTAGTCCTAGCATTGGCTTGTTTTTGGTAGATCAAGTTACTGAAGATGAAGAGCTACATTTACAATAAAATAGTTTGAAATAAGCCACAAAGTAACGTAAACTTCAGCAGCAATATGCATCCCCCACAAAAAGAGGAGTTGCCCCAATAAGGCTGTGTGAAGTTTTGATTCAAATTGAGGGCAAATCATCAAACTTTCACACAGGTGCCTATTTGGATTTATTCAACTAAACCTACCGATTATGAATGTGAATTCAATTTTTAAATCAAATTACAAGTTCAGGTTGGATCTTCACTGAATCACATACACATATTGCCTAATAGCTACTTTTGCTACTAGCTGGCTTAAAAGCTTGTTTATTCCACAAAAATAAAAATCTAGAAAGTGGTAAAATATAAGTAAAATATGTATTTCTAGGTAAGCCAGCTGTGCCTAGTATCAAAACTTAGGCCAAGAACTTATTACTCATGCATAGATTCAGGCAGGTTTTGGTGTAATAAAGGCTTTGTTTAGCCATGGTTATAAACATGAATGCTCACAGGATATTACATATTCTTTTTCAACCTGTGCAAATTCCTTCCCTTTTATTAACAGTTAAGAATCCTGATTAATTATGATTCAATCCTGATTAAAAAACAAACGGGTGTAGGTATAATATAGTAGGAAATAATTTTTTGAGGAAGATACAAGATACATTTGTTATTAACTCTGGCCAAGAGTTATAAGTCAGCTCAAAATAAAACTGTCAGGATTGTTGCAGGTTAGTAAGAAAGGGTAGAATTAATTAAACAACTAGAAAGAATAAAAACAAAATTGGCAATAACAATTTTACTGTGTCCATTGCCAGCAATGGACCAATACAAAAATCTGATTGTTAGGATGAAACGATCAAAATTAAGTATCTACCAGACATTTGTCATTCTTAATTTCATTTGAAAGTGTGGGTTTACAAACAAAATTATTTCAAAATGCTTGCAGGTTTTATGCATTTTAATGCTTAAAGAAATATGCACTGCCATTTTTCCAATCTATGCTATAGCTTCTTATTTTAAGTAACCACCCTATGGTTAGGGACATAATTTACTCTCATGTAGAGTTAGAAGAGATTTGGGATTTCTGTTTCTGAATTACCCATATTAAAAATCTTAACTCCTACTGTGCTTTGCCTTTTCTACAGCAGGATTAATGAGACTTAGACTGCAATCATTGACATGCTTACTTTCGAATTAAGCTCACTGAATTTGGTACTGGCAAGATATATAGAAAATGGTTGTTAAAGTATGTGGATTTATTTTGCAACAAATTGGTTATTTTTAAAAAGCAAGACTAATTTTCAAAGTCATTACCTATTGACTGAATATCCCCCAAAGCATTCCCTGTTTTATTTTAAGTTAGGGTGGTACATCTCATGTTTAGGTTTTGAGTGCAAAAACATATATTTTACTTTATTAAATCATGATACATTACACAAGGTTATCTTTTTAAAAAGTTTTCTATATTTCTGACAAAAAGAATAGATTCCACATTCAATATTTGCACGAGAAGACAATGACTTGAATGCAAATATTTTTTCATTGGCAGAATTCCAGTAATATTGCTCCTGAAAGTAAGGGAGAGGAAATTTTTGTCACTATCTCATTTCTCCTAAAATCCTGTTCTGGAACATATCCCATTTCTTTGCAACATATTTCTGGGAATTCCTGGGGGACAAATAATCAATAAAATTGATTTTATCCATTAGGAAGAGTCTTCTATTGTATCAATATCCTTCCATGGACAGGAGCTGTTCAATTTATGATTCAAACCAGTTAAATAAAGAAAGAGAACACTGTGCTCAGTTTGCAAGCAGTACTAATACATATGCTTCATATCAGTTAGGAATACATGTTCATGTGTAAACTGCTACTTTTCTTGGCAAAGTACACATAAACAATGCCAAATCAGGCCTCCACATGTACTTTAAAAGAAAAGTGACAATTTAACCATGCAATTTTTTCTCATCTGATTTGAATGAAGTGTATTTTACACTTGAACTTATACAAGTACAAAGTATAAATGAGAGGATAGCCTATTATAGGCAAGGTAAAATTAGGGAGTTGATATTGTGATATAATAGATTTGCAAAGAAAAAAACTAAAAGAATGAATAAAAAGTAATTCCTCATTGACACTTGACAACCATGGTTTTGGTCTTGACAGACTGATCTTAAAAATTTCAATTTACACATTATACACAATTCTTTTATAAGGCACAGCACAATAGTTTGTGCACATACTGCCTCATTCTTCACCAAAAATCCAGTACTACTATTCAATAATATTTGCCTAAACAATATGTAAAACATTGTCCATTAGAAATTTACACAAAAACATTCTTCCTGTACACGATTGTCTCAGTGATGTACTTATTTGCTTAAATTAGAAATACTTCTACTTTGCAATGTGCTAAAACCAAAATCTTTTTGTGAGCAGAAGGCAATTGACAAGTTATAGCCTTCCCACATATTGTACATATCCACATTTAAATGATGTCAAAACAGAATCTGTTCATAAATAAGTAAAGATTTACAGAGTACCCTGGATCTGAGGAAAAAGCAAGAAAAAAGTAAACCTTTAAAAATATGTCCATTTTTTTAAAGTTCAGTCTTAGTTGTGCAATCAGGTTTGCTGTTTTTAAGATGTGTTCATACCACACTGGAGATTCTAGAAATCACAAAGCACTTCCCAGTCTCTTCACAGGTATGAACATTTAATTGTAATGAATGTGGTAAGAAGACATTGCTAAAACATTCTCATCATGGCTTGTTCTCATTGGATTCACAGTACTAAGATGAACAGCTGTTTCTGAAGAAAAAGATGTGCTCCTCCATTTATTGAAAGGGCAAGGGTTAAGACCATCTGCAGCTGCACATCAACATGATGAAATCACAAAATTCTGTAGGCCAGTGCTGAAACAAGACTCAGGAACACCGTCCACGGATGTGAGAGAGGTTCCGAAGTTACAAAGTGCTACTATAAGTACTCCAGTTCCAAGGCATGATGAAGCGCCATAAGGTCAGAGTGACTTGAGATCCTCCAAAATGGCATGGCATGCTGTGAACAATATAAATTATTGTTAAACATTATAGGGAGATAATGTTACATGTTGTTTTATTAACACAGTAGTATTTAGCTATTCTATATTGCAAACCAAGTCAACAAGAATGCAACAACACTGTCAAAATATACCAACCCCATAAGAAATTCATACTTAAATGTAAGCAAAACAACAACAACCATATAAAGGCAGACCTTATTGAAAGCAAGTATGTTAAATGAATGCAAGCCAACTGTGTTAAAGGCCTGTCTATTTTAGTTTTTTTGCAAGTATTATTACAAATATACCTTTAAATAAATTCTATTCAAAATAATGCTTTCCATTTGTGGGTTCCGGATTCCGGTGCAACCGGTGTATGCAGAAGTCCTGATTGGCTCAAATACAGGTATGGAGGGTGGGTGAGTAGGTGGGCCCTCCAGAGCATCATACCGGTACGGTACCTAGTGCTCCCAGGAGGCACTGGTACGCCTGTACTGGGGCATACTGGTTGTATCCCACCACTGATGCTTTCTATTAAGAATTCTTTTCACAAAGAAAGAAGCTGGAGCCAAGTGCCCTATGGCCAATACCCAGAAGCTGTAATGTCTAAAGACATCAATTTATTCTCTAACCTAGTAACATTTGAAAAAATAATGATTATGTATTTACTCTGAAATGTGAAATACAATGAAGTACCCCACGAATGCAAAGTCATTATAGAATAATAATTTACTATGTATCTATGGGGATTCTCATTCAGAACTGAAGAAGCTTCTTGGATGAGAAACAAAACATCTTCAAGGAAAAATAAGAAAGTCTAATTGCCTTTAGAAAAACACCTTTGAGACAATTTGGTATGTACTTCATTAAGTATTCAAATTCAGGTATATTTTTCTGAGATTCTTTTGCCAAGTGACTCTAAGTCAGGGCTAGCATATCTCTTATGTTTCAGAACACAGCAATCTCAAAATAAAACACAGGGCAAAATAAAATAATATTCATAGTTGGAATCCAAAGAATAAATTACTAAAGTGCTCCTATTTACAGTGTGTACATGAAGAATTGCCAAATGTCCTTTTAAGCCACAACACTTTACGCTCCATTTAAATTCCACCCTAGAAGTTTCCATAACCATCATGATCAACCATAAAATGGCAACAGGTTAAAATAAGACAGGACAAATAATCTCTATTCTTCATTTGGAAATTTATGTAAAGCCCTCGGAATCCTAGCAAAGGATTCATAAAATCCCAAAAAATTCCTAATATGTAGCTTACAGTTTCTTTATCTGAAATATTAATGAAATATTAATTTCTTAGCCTGCATTTTTAAAAATCCCTCATCAACCTGTGTATCAATAGTTTAATTTGAGAAGAAGTTTGGAAACTCTTTTTCACCATAGTCAAGTAGACCGATTTGACAGGATTAGGGGAAACAAAATAAAGAGAAACAGTCTAAAATGATTAATTTGTTCTCACATTTGGTATGATGTTTACTGTTCATTACCAAACATTTTCTTTCAAATCCTATATCATTGTTTAACTTAACCCTTTCCTATTGGTTCCTAACATATTGACTGGCATTGATAATGGCGACCTTCCAACAAGAAAATTCAATATACAAGAAAGTATGAATATAAAATGTAAACTTATTTGTAAATGATGTGAATACTGTCAATGACTCTATAGATATCTTCTTAACAAATTCTTATACTTTTTTATTACAGATTTTGTTCAAGGAACTGGTTTTTAATATTTTTCTTTATATGGTATCAGCAAGAAAATTGTTCAAAATAAGAAGCGTCACAACACAGGCTACAGCTTGGTCAGACTTACAAATATCTATACATATATTAATGTTATTAAGATTACTACATTTTCAACTACAGCAATTAATTTGAAAGGAAAAGTAGGAATGAATGTAAAACAACTCTTCATCATGCTCATCAGCCCCATTAGGCTAGACCAGGCCAGTAAATGGACTCCACTGGAAAATCAGATATTAGCTACAATAATGGAATCATGCAGATGTTCTCCCGCCTCATCTCCAACGATTCAAAGCAAAACTTGTTAAACTGCTTCTAAATATTATCTTGTTTCTAAAAGCATTTCAACCCCCTTTGTTTTGGTAATAGTTTTTGCCTGATTTTCAATAGCACTTCATACCTCCAGTATCGATAACCTACTGATCTTACATATTATAAGCTCAAACTGAAAAAACAACAACCCACCTTTTCATGAATGAAACATCTCAATGTGGCAATTTGGAAAAGGCTAGGTAAATAACCAAGCATTATGATAAATATTGGTAATATTCAGGACGATATATTTTCTAGTATGATAAACACACACACCATGTTTCCCTGAAAATAAGACCTCCCCAGATAATAAGCCCAATTGGGTTTTTGAGTGTAGGCGCTAAAATAAGTCCTCCTCCCAAAATAAGCCCTCCCTTGAAAATATTGAAACATAGCAGCAGCCATGAGGTGACCACACTTGCCATTTCTTGCACCTCAAAAATAATAAGACCTCCACAAAAATAAGGCCAAGTGTTTATTGGGAGGAGGGTGGGGAGAAAATAAGACACTGTCTTATATTAGGGGAAACATGGTAGACAACACACACATGCACGTGCGTGTTTGTGTATAAATTTCATACATCATGATCCTTATCTGCATCAGTTATCCTGTGAATTAATCCAGATAGTTTTTCTCAATTATTATTACATGGACAAATATTTTAATTATCCAACTGCCATATATCAGCCTTGCATACAATACTGATTCTGAATACCATTCATCTATTCTCCAATACAGAATATTCTAGGCTCTAAGCCATAATATTTTAACAGCATACTTGAATTAGTTTATTGGCAGCAGAAATGACTAGACACATCCAGTTGAAGAGCAGCTGGCAAGATAACAGCTCGGTTTTTTTGACTGTCAGCTGGTAGGCAGGGTGGAACTCTGACTTGACCACTTGAGACAAATAGCAACTGGGATTGAATAAAATTAGTTTATATGGTATGTAAGAGTACCTAACTTAAATCCTTTTATTTTAGTTTGTGTTCTGACTATTCATACAGCAACGGAAGGAACATTTGCAATTCTTTGGCTATATAACACCACCCGTGTGCTGTACATGTGTTATAAAGAGTTCTGCCTTGGCTCCAGCTCACATGATCCTGCAATTTCATCCAAGCTTAGGCCAAAAGAATAGAGAAGGTGCATTTGCTATGATGGGCACAGAGCCAGCACAGTTTGTTCCTTCCCCAAAAGATCAGGCTGAACGGGAGGAAAATCTCCCTGCTGGCAGCATTGGCAGCAAGAGATCCACAGGGTTTCCTTTATTATTCTGGCTTCAGGAAAAACCACAATTGAGACCTTTACGTTGAAGGCATATAAATATAGTTACAGACAGCTTGAAAAGCAGTGTTTTTGAAGTGAGGTAAGCATCTGAATGGTCACAGACTCAGGAGGATGTTTTTCTTAGGCATGAATACATATCAATTCATTGTTGATATAATCCCATTTAATTCACTGTTGTTTTGCCAGGAGAAAATGTGGCTGCTGCCTTGTGTCCTAGGCTGGAAATTCCTTCCGGCAACAAAGAACACATGAAAGCAATGCCCCCTGAGAATGGTTCATATCTATTTATTTATTGCACAAGCATAGTAGCTTTATTAGGTTGCAATCCTACATTCAGTTATATGAGAAAATTTATGAGAAAACAAGATCAGGATTGCACTCTAAGTTGTACTTTGCATTTAGAAAACTGCATATTAAATATTAGCACAAATGTAAGTGCACAATTCTTTTACCAAGTACTTTTCAATTATCACAACACAAAAGAATTACTGTTTAGATTAAATATAGAAATAGATTGTAAGATAAATATTTGCAATGGAAAGACCTTGGGGGATTGGACAAAAAGACACCACCAAGGAAACCGTCAGATAAGAGACAGCATAGCCTACAGCTGGATAGTGGGTAAAGCAAGAGATTCAGAAGAAACCTTCCCAGTTTCTCAGGTGTTAAAGGAGATGGATGGGGGAGGGGGGGGGATGTACTTTCAGACTTGCAAGATTCTGTAGCATTACCGTACAGTAGAATTAGCTTATTTAATTGTGAGTCTTACCTGGCTTACTCCAGCACCAATCTTGCTGGACTGAAAGTATAATCCCCCAAACCTTTGCCCAAGGTATTTCCTACATTTCATTACTATATTTGATTTTAAAATTTATCATTAAGGCTTACAATAATTTTATTTCTCACAGTTCTTCTCCAACATTTTTCCTTAAACAGTGGCTATAACAGTACAATCCAAAGGCACATATATCAAGTGTTGCTTTAAGAACTTCTTTCTTCATCAAAGTTTTCTCAGTTAAAATTACCCAACCAACTTCATCTTATGAGAACAAAAATCTAAGTATTTATTAAATCTTACAGATAGAAAGCAGCATGGAAGTGCATTTAAGAACTAGAAGCGTTAGACCACCAAGAGTTACAAGCTATGGAAAGAATTTAAAGCCTGTAATGACTCAATATTTTAGCTGTTCTAAGTTTGAAAGAAAGTCTGTAATGACTCAATATTTTGACTGTTCTAAACTTGAACGAAAGCACGTATGTTCTTTATAATATTATACAAATATTTTCTTTCAAGTGGCATTTTTTTAATTGTTGGCGCAACATGGGATTTTAGTAGGCTCTCATTCCAAGTCTTTTGAATATAACCAACCAAGTGTGCCACTATGGGCTGTCCCTCATGCAATTACAGGATTTATAGCTACATTACTAATCAGCACTTAGAATTGCATCTGGAAGCAAACAAGCAAACCTTGCAGTTTGGAGAATAGAAGTGTCCTGTATCTACATGTTCTAGACCAGTGGTGGGCAAACTCATTAGTCAACAGAGCCAAATATCAACAGTACAATGATTGAAATTTCTTTTGAGAGCCAAA
>JAPKID020005166.1:0-11271 GCA_026931265.2 Tropidonophis doriae | reverse complement strand
CATGACTGCCAAGCCACACCCACAAAATAGGCCATACCTACAGAGTAGGTTCTAAAAAATTTGAAACCCACCACTGGTCAGCTCCCAGGAGATCTGTGACTTAGGCAGCGCTGCAGTCTTGTTAATGTGTGTTCAGTAGGGAAGAGCTGGAGGCTCTCTGTGGGACTGTAAGCGTAGTTTTCCACCATAATGTTTTCCAGCTGTTATGCTGCACTCCTCTTGGTGAAATAGGCTTCATACCTGGGTGATTCCAATATGCTGGTTGAGAGTTTATGAGTTTCCCAAATTGCCCAACTCATCAAGAGCTGCTGGACCAGTTGACTACCTAGGGAGTCCATGCTTTCTCACATTATGTGGCTGACACACTTTCCTGCTACATGTTGGCATTTTCTTGGATAGATGGCTAATAAAGAAAGTGTGAATCCAGGGCATCCCCCACGTGTGTCATTACCAAAAATCTGTTTCAGGTAAGCTAGTTTTTGCTGGCTTTGAGCCTGAACGTAAATGAGAAATGCTTAAGGCAGCTTTGCTGAAAAAAATACATATATCGTGCATCCAGACTTCTGCTGAGGCACAAGCTTGGGCAAGCTCAATCACAACCTTTTCTCCTTCTCGTGTGATCCCAAAATAAGGCAGTTAATTGCTAGTGTAAAGACTGGTCTGCTTTAGCCTTGCTCCCTGATTGAAGGTTTCTTACATTATGGGAAGTTGTAAATAGCCCAAATTCCAGCTTTTCACAACCCTATAAAAATATCAGGCCTTTACTCAAACTTGGGATTTTTTCTCCAGCTGCTTGTTTCGCCTATAGTTGAAGCATCTCCCACCTTCAAAGGAACTCTTTCCACTTTTTACACTGAGGAGTCCTGTGTACAGTAAAATGTTCTGGGCGGTTTTCTGAAGTGCAAAATGAAAATGACATCCAGAGTCATTGGATGACATCCAGAGTCATTGGGGAGTAGGAGGCTACAATGAATGAATGAATGAATGAATGAATGAATGAATGAATGAATGAATGAATGAATGAATGAATGAATGCCCAGAATCCTAGGGTGGGGGCAGAATATTTATTTAACCTTCAATGTTCACTTCATTCTTGTATCCATGCCATTGTTTTCTCATCCACTGAAACCAGTGTGTAGTATTTCCTCCTAGCATGGCCTGTTGTGTATATTTACTTAACAGAATAACAGAATTGGAAGGGACCTTGGAGGTCTTCTAGTGCAACCCTCTGCTCAAGCTGGAGACCCTATACCATTTCAGACAAATGGTTGTCCAATTTCCTCTTAAAGACCTCCAGTTTTGGAGCACCCACAATTTCTGGAAGCATTTTGCGCCACTGATTCATTGTTCTAACTGTCAGGAAATTTCTTCTTAGTTCTAGGTTGGTTCTGTACTTCTTCATTTCTTCTTCTTCGCTACTTCTTGTTGAGGAATGCATTAAGATTGTAAGGCAGGAGAGGCTAGGGATTGATCAGGCTTTATTTTTTGCTAAGGGAGTGTCAAGTATTGCATATCTTCAGATGCCCATTGTAGAATAGGCTCCAAATAAACCAGGAAACCAAACCGTAGTTGCCCTGCTATTGAAGAGCAACTGAGCATCTTTCTTAGGGAAGCCGGCAAAACATACATCAGAAATGTCTACTGAACAGACAGACAGGCAGCACTCAACAACCATTCATTTTGTGACTGTTCAAAGTTACAACAGGCCCTGGAAAAAGTGACTTACCACTGGTCCTCACACTTACAACCATTGTAGCATCCCCACAGTTGCATGATCAAAACGCAAGCATTTGGCAGCCAACATGGTTGCAGTGTTCAGGGATCATGTGATCGCCACTTACAATCTTCCCAACTTCCACAAGCAAAGTTAATAGGGGAAGCCGGAGTTGCTTAACAGCTGCACAATTCACTTAACAAACTGCAGTGATTCAGTTAACCACCACAGCAAAACAGGTAGTAAAATTGGGTGGAACTCAATTAATGACTGCTTTGCTTAGGAAAGGAAATTCTGGTCCCAATTATGCCTGTAAGATGAAGACTAATAATAATAATCTTTATTGTCATTGTACTAAAATTACAATGAAATTGGTTAAGACTACCCATATGTGCAGATTTCCAACGGATTAAAGTAACTTTAAGTTATATTTTAATAGATGCTTTGCATAGCCTTGAAGAAAACAATTGAACCATCTGATCATTTCAAATACTGAGCAATTCTTTGGTTGGGGTCTCCTCCAAGTAATTGCCCATATGCTTGCCCTCCGTGACCCAAATCCCTGTTCCTGAACAAGCCTGTTGAATGCCATTATTGTTCAGTATCAATTCAGCACATTGTAGATGGTGAAGCTCCATGGCACAGCTGAATGTTGCTGCCATTAGAGCAAAGGAGAAGCTATTTAGGGGGGGGGGGGAGTTATCTATTACTGTTTCATTTCTAATTGAGAAATGCTTGATAAGATTCCAAGGAATCCCAGGAGCCCTCGGAGCAACAGGCTAAAAAAAAAAAACCTGCATTAGAGAAAACAACCTTGAGACCATAGTTTTAAAAAAATCAGTTTATGATTATGGAACAGGTCCTTATTTCTGCATGTACTAAGCGATCGACAGTATAAGTGAAGGCAAGCCAATGACTTTGCTCACTTATTTATGAGATACCATTTCAACCAGAATATTTTGTATCATTGCATTAGAGGGTTTAATAAATCCTGATTTTATTTTCAGTATTTGTGTCATCCCCCCCCCCCCTGCCAACATTAAAAGCTAAAAGCTGCCAGTCTTGCTTGTGAGCTGAATGATCTGCCGGACATAGCTTTCAAGAATTCTGATTGAGGCAGCTGATATGCAAATGGAATTATTGTGCCCAAATGTTATAGTAAAAAAATAAAAAAGTGATGTACCACAATATACATGTGCTCTGGCAGTATCATTTCAGACATAACTCCACCCACTTTTAAATAGCTACTAGAATTCATCTTGTTGCTTTCAGTAGCTTTACAAACCATTGTGTTTCTGCCTCATTGACTGCAATCACATCTCCATCAGTATTTATTAAGCTGAGCATCCAACCGCCATCTTTTGAGACGGAGGACACAGCGATACAGTCTCCGTTTTTGTTGGATGCCACTTCACATCTTAAGAAATGACTGTACAGCAAGAAGAGCAATTATATTGCCTGGTTTAAAAAAAAATGGAAGGACTTGATAACCCTATCGCACAGGTGTCAGTTTAAGTTTAAGTTTATTCAAATTTGTATACCGCCCTTTCTCCCTTACGGGACTCAGGGCGGTGAACAGGCAATAATAAAAACAACAATAAAACATCCAATACAATAAATATACTAAAAATAGATTAAAAACTCAGCCTGCTCTAAAAAGTCCTATAAAACCCCTAATAAAACCAAATTAAAAACTATGCCAGGCTGGCTGCAAGAAATAGATGGGTTTTCAAGGCTCGGCGGAAAAGGCACAGGCCCTTGGTTGTGCGTAGGTCAGGGGGTAGGTCATTCCAGAGGGCAGGAGCTGCCACAGAGAAGGCTCTCCACCTAGGGGTTGCCAGTCGACATTGACTGGCTGACGGCACCCTGAGGAGGCCCTCTCTGTGGGAGCGGACTGGTTAGGGGAAGGCATTTGGTAGGAGGCGGTCTTGCAAATACCCAGGTCCCTTGTCATGGAGCGCTTTAAGGATTGTTACTAGCACCTTGAAGCGCACCCGGAAAGCCACAGGCAGCCAGTGCAGCTCGAGCAGGAGAGGTGTTACATGGGAACATCTAGAGGCCCCCAAAATCCCCCGCACGGCCGCATTCTGAACTAGCTGGAGCCTCTGGGTGCACCTCAAGGGGAGCCCCATGTAGAGAGCATTGCAATAATCCAGGCGGAAGATGACGAGGGCTTGAATGACCATGCGTAGAACGTCACAATCCAGAAAGGGGCGCAGCTGGCGTATCAGGCGAACCTGATAGAAAGCTCCCGTGGCCACGGCTGTCGTATGATCGTCTAAAGACAGCCGAATATCTAGGAGGACGCCCAAGTTGCGGCCCCTCTCCACGGGGGCTAATGACTCGCCCCCGATAGCCAGAGATGGAACCAACTGGCTATGTCATGATATACTTTAAAAAAAAGAGAGAGAACTATGAAACCAAGAATATAATAAAGTTTACTCTTAAGAATACCAGGCAAAACATACACCATAATGATTGAAGTGGAAATTATTATTTTTTTAAAAATATGGACACAAATTAAATTGGTACATTATAAATTCAGTAGAAGCTATTTCAGTCCAAGTTCTTTTTGGGTACCGTAATTTGTATTGAGGTTTTTGAAAAATTGGATTCTTTTCTATGAAATATATCCCTGATACTTCTCCTTTCCTTTTTCTAATCCTTCCTTTTTCTCATAATTCAATACAGCTCACCTGTACTCTTCAGAAGTGCTAAAAAAAAATTAAGTCTTTCCAGTGAATAAAAATACATCTCGATATTGAGGCCTCTGGTTTGACCAATAAACATGTCCAATGCCAAAGGCTACATTTCTTAAGGATTAAGGATTCTCCTTTTTGACAAGAGACTTCATTTAATGATACATATCAATGGAAAATACTAGATATGTTGCCTTATCTTCCGCTCGGTGTTCAGATAAAACCAGGAATATCTTGGCAAAGGAAATTTGATCTATTTACAGGCTGCTTTTGCACTTGCCAGTATGAGGTAAAAGGTCCATATGGTTGATGGGACTCAGGTCTATAATTTCCAAGAGGAAATAGAGAAACAACATACAGGCTTGCCCTCTGCAGTAAACATGTAGGCAGAGCTTGCTTATGCCTCAATAAACAAGAGCACTTCTTGGGAGAATCAATTTAAAGTCTGCAGAAGGACTCTGCCTGCCCTTCAAAGCATCCGTCTTACATCACTAGTGGACCTTAGACAGCCTAGAATTATGTCTGTGACATATGGCCCAATGTTACCCCACTGCTACCAACCCCTCTAAAACAGCTAGTGGGAGTAGAGAAAACATGTCATAATTGTTTAATCTTTATGGTAGTGGCATGTGGATGGGATTTAGGGGTTACTATTTTTTTTAATAGGAAAGGAATAGATTGACTGTGGTCATTGAAATCATCTAAAGGGAACATTCTCACTCTTAGAGAAGAGAAAAGATAAATAACAGAAGTAATAATAAGAAAGAAAACAGAAGGATTATGGTTTTTAGCAAAATATTTTTTCTTTTTTATTACTAAGACTGGACTTGATGACAGATTCTTCTTTGATGAAAGCTAAGCAAGTAGAACAAATTGCTGAAGAGTATTTGAAAATACTGAGAACATATATTTTACTTTTCAATGCTAAAACATAAGAAGAATTCTAAAGTAAAAATGAAATATTGGAGGGGAGATGATAATAGGTGCTTACTATGAATGATGTTTAAGTAACAAGGCTGAGCAAAGTATAAAGTCCTATTTTGCTTGAAAACCCGAGTTAAATATAGAAAAATCAGACATGAGATAATTTTCCATTATAAACTACTTCCAAACATTTCAAAGATGCAAAAAGAGGCAGCATCAGGACATCCTTAAAGGTGAGATTCAAGAGATGAAGAGATCAGTAGCTGAAAGCAGATGAACCAAACATGAAATGATGACAGTAAATATGATCAACTTGATTTATTAAAATATAAATTGCCAACTCCTAGAGATTACCCACTTCTGCAATTGTAGTGTAAGAATTCTAAATGAGGTATAAGCAATGTGATGACAAGTACCAGGACGGCCCATAGTAAAGACATCCTGTTTGTTTTTAATGGCCAAAAGCTTATTGATTTTATAAGATTTGTAAGATCTCCACCTCGCTCTTTTCTGAAAACATGTGATTTGAGACAATATTTGAGAGGAGCTGAGGTGGTGCATTGGTTAGAATGCAGTGTTGCAAGCAAACTCTGCCCACTATCAGCAGTTTGATTCTGACTGGCTCATGGTTGACTCAGCCTTCCATCCTTCCAAGGTTGGCAAAATGAGGACCGAGATTGGGGACAATATCTTGACATTGGTAAACAGCTCAAAAAGTGCTGTAAAGCACATTGGAGTGGTATTAAGTACTATTACTATTGACACATCACATTCTACAACTGGGAAGCACTTGCCCCATAATCAGCACATACATCCCCACTAGAGAATTAAGCACAGTCTGGCTTTTTCATTAAACACCTTTCTTCAGCTTTTTTCTGAAAGAGAAAAAAAGCTCACACACATACCAGAAACCATGGAGGAATGCAGGAAGATACAACTATAGGTAGCCCTTGGGTTATAATCATTTGTTCAGCGACTGTTCAAAGTTATGACAACACTGAACGAGGGGAAGTTATACCAGCTTTTTGGCATTCCAGTCATTGCAGCACCCCTGCAATTACATGATCACAATTTGATCTTTTCCGTCAGCTTCCCACAAGCAAATCAACTGGGAAGCGACAGGAAGTCAGAACTTTGTGATCATGAGACATTTTTGCTTAATGATCCACAAGGTCCTTGTCTAAAGATGGCAACCATGACTTCCATCTCTAAATGACATGGTCATATGACATCCCATTTTACAACTGTGTTGCTTAGCGAGTTTATGGTTCCAAATGCCATTGAAACACAAAGATGACCTGTACTAAAGATAGTATTGTGAAGGGGAGGTTCTAGTATAAATATGTTTTAGAATTATTGTAAACAATGTCCTTTATAGGAATCCCTCATCTTTAGAGTTAATATACAATATAAATAAGCTCATGGACTTGAATGGACAATACTTCAATTACTGAAGCATTACTCAGATTACTGAGTAGGTGCAGATGGGAAAAACTGCTTTAGGGGCTCTTAGGTTGCAGTTACTGATTTCAAGTATTCCCTCTTACATTTTCCTTCTCCCATTTGGCTGTACACTCATTTTAACTGCAGTTGAATTAAAGTACTTTGTTCTGTTGTTTAATCTTAGCACAGTATGATGCAGTTGTCACCAATAATTTTCTCCATGGTCTGGTTCTACTAGAGGTGGGTAAGCTATTTCTGGAATGTACCACTTTAGATTGCAAGTAAGAAACCACATCATTTCTCAAACAACAAAACACACAAATCTCTGAAATTCCTAGTCTAAACCTTTCTTCCTATAACAGTAGAGATAAAATTGGAAGTTGTGTATAACCTTTTTTATTTTTGGTATTGTAGAATCACACCAAAAAAACCTCTGAAAGCATGAAAATATAACAATTTCCCTTACCTATCCATATACGTTTTCTTAACTGCTCCAATACACTTACAGTTTGTTTTTTGAACTATGTTGATTTAACCTTGTTTAACCTGAACTCAAAATGCACTCAACTGCAGCAGATCCTATTGTTCCTGAAGGGGGCCCTTGTGGATATTTGGAGACAGGAAACATGTGAGTGGGGTGGGAATTTGAGGAACAGCTTATATGTGTTTTGGAGATGGGATTACAATACTTTAAAATGCAAATTCAACCAAGTGTTCAAAGCATCTGAAGGCAAACAAGAAGCAATGGATGGAAATTAACCAAGGAAAGATCCAAACTAGAACTAAGGAGAAATTTCCTGACACTTAGAATCATTGGTCAGTGGCTTGCCTCCAGATTGTAGGTGCTCCATCACATTTTAAGAAGAGATTGGACAACCATTTGACTGAAATGGTATAGGGTTTCCTGCTTGAGCAGGGTGTTAAACTAGACAACCTCCAAGATCCCTTCCAATTGTTATTTTGTTAAAATCAGAGACTAAACCAAAGAAGGGAATTAGGGTCAAAGAACTGAAAATCCAAACACTATATAGAAACAGTTCAGGAATGAAACAGTACTAGCACTTAGATTTATATACTGCTCCATGGTGCTTTACAGCACTCTGACTGGTTTATAACATCAGCATATTGCCCTCTACAACTTGGCTACTCATTTTACCAATCTCAGAAGGATGGAATACTGAATGAACCTTGAGCCAGTCAGGAACGAAATCCTGGCTGGGGGCAGAGTTAGCCTGCAATGCGTTTAACCACTGGGCCATCATAGCACAGAAGAGTTTTCCTCTCTCACTGTTAGATATACAGGCCAGGTTGAGGGGGAAAGTCCCAATGATACAGAATGCCTCCTCTGACCATCACACTCATTCTTATTCATCTATAATCTTCGCTATTTTTGCAATATAGTGAGAACTGCCCTTAAATACATTTGTATTTTCTTAGTTCCTATTATACTACATGTGCAAGAAAAGTGGAACCTGCAAAATGTATGTTCATATAGGCTCAATTCTGCTATGGAACTAAACCTGGTATGAAGTTACTCAATTAGCAAAAACACACAAAAGAATAGCATGGTAAAATAAATATCCAATACTTTTCAGTAACAAAGTATATTCCTATGTTAATTATTAACTAAATGATAATACCAACTCTGCTAGTTTAAGAATTTATCCATATAGCTAGCCGTTCCCGACCACGCGTTGCTGTGGCCCAGTTTGGTTAAATGGCCAACCAATCTGTGTGTAGATCTTCACCTGCACACACAAACACGTACACACAACCACCGTATAATCCCCAACCTACCTACCTACCATATATCTTCCTCTCCCCCAACTATCTACTGTATTTTTCCCTCTCTCTCTCTATCCCTCTACCTACCTAACTACTGCATTTCTCCCTCTTTATCTATCCCCCTACTTACCTACCTACCTACTGTATTTCTCCCTCTCTGTCTCTCTCTCTCTTTCCCTCTATCTACTGTATTTTTCCCTCTATCCCTCTATGGGCCACCTGGAAGTGTGCTATTGTCTGCGCCTTGTTTTGGGCCAAGCAGGCCTCCATACAGTGTAGAAAGACGGAGGCTTATTCGGTTGCTGAGGAAGCCACCGTTGGATATGTGAGGGGCGTGTGCGTGACGCATCATAAGAAGCAGCAGAGTGGGAGGAGCTACAGGGAGGTGAAAACCTGATAAGTGCGTACCTTTTACGTTTGTGCTGCTTGCACATGACACACATGTGCCAGCCGCACAAAATGTATGTATGATTGCATCGGAAGTCCTTGGGAACATTGTGTGAAAATTTGGTGCCGATCGGTGCAGTACTTTGTGAGATTAGCGATTTTGCACAAACTATTTTAAATTTTTATTTATATAGATTATGAAATCAATACATTTGTTCTAAGACATTTTGTCTAAGACATACAGAAGACATTCTGTAGTAAAAAATAAGCATGCCTTGTGTGATTATTTTGGTTGATGTTATGATTAGTTAAATATTAAATTATGTTCCATGCCTATGTTTCTTTAAAACATTGATTTATTTAACTATATTTAGTGAATATGTCAGGAGCACCATTTAGATCTGCTTATTGCTAAATGTGAATGAGAGTTTAATAACTATAATTATTTAACAGAAACCTATAAAGGAGCAGTGTCTTTCTGTTAGGAAGAGACAGGATGCTATTTTTGTAATTGGATGCAAAGTGCTGGCATTGGGGAAAAATAAATAGAGTGCATACTTCATTGGCCATATTTCTCACCAACATCAAACACTCCAAAACTTCTGGGAATCTTCTATAATGATAATTAACATGTCAGAATGAAGGTAATGCATATATATCTGAATAGCTTTTCTGAAGCAAGGAAAATTGCTTGCACTTCTGTATTTAGTTTATGGAAAATGAACAAATGGACAACTTTGTTTTCACACATCCTTTTTAGCATCACTGACATATCATGGGTGTGTGTGTGTGTGTGTGATTATTATTACCGTAGCTATTTATTCTTCTTTAAAGAAACAGATTAAGTTTCCTCATTCTGCTGGGACACTACCCCCAAATGCTTGGGAACTACTAGAGTTAGAATTTCCAGTAAATTGAGCGGAGGCATACACAAAATCCAACCATTTCACCAAAATGATGCAACATGTTGCATTCTCTTGACATAAGATTTGTTCCTTTTGTACCAGAGTATGGTGTCATTGCAAATTTATAAAGGGGTAAAGCTGATGTCTTTTCAGCACAAACTTATTTTTGTCATTTGACAATTGCCCCCTTCAGACACCTAAGCAGAGGGTCATCTGCTTAGGTGTCTGAAAAAAAAGATGGTGGCCACGCCAATGACATCAAAGCTACAATGCATGTAAAAATAATCAGGGCTTTGATCCCATGATGACAGTTGGTATCTTGGCTTTTTTGACCCTTCCACCCTTAATAAATATTCCTGGGAAGCACATTCTGCTGGTTGCTAAGGATAAAACTAACTCTTATCCTTGGAACTTCTGGAACCCACCAGACTTTAGAACACTGAAGCAAAGCAAAAAAAGAGGCAGACTAAACAAAGCCTAGCATCATCCTTTTCGCCACCCATTGTTTTCCCACAAAGCATTCTAAACATATGATTACCTTAAACACATGCATTTGGAACACAATAGGAAAAAATGCCAAGGAGAAGAGGAAGGATTTAAAATGGGCCAACTAACAGAGAACTGCCTGCCTATACTCTAAATCTCTCACAACCAGTATTTTTTTTCCTCTTAGAAAAATAGCTTCGTGTGTGACATATACAGAGTAATTGTACTATAAGTGAAAGAAATTGAAAAGGTTGGACGGATGTTTGGGGGAGTTTCCTACAGTTATTTCCAGAAAACTCTTTGTGTGGAAGCATAATGTTACAATCCACCATGTAGGCGGAGATGGAAGGATGCGATTTTATTGCAGTTCTCTATATCCTGCAAACACCTTTCTTCCTATTTCTTTCTATGGAATATTTCCTCTCTCCATCTTTTCTTTCCTAAATCAATTTGCTTGTGATAAAAAGAGATGATGTTCTGAACAAACTGCAAATGTTAAAACCTCTTCAATTCAATGAAATCTAGGACAAGGGTTCTATTCTCCAAATACAACTTGCTTTCTACATTATAGTGAAATAAATAATAATTAAAAATACAGTCCATATAAAGATAAATTAAAGAACAACCAACAAGCCAAAGTTAGAACATGTATTCAAAGTATATACATGATTGCACCAATTTCTTTAATCCATAAAGCACTTTTTGTTTCAGTACAGATAATATTTCCAGTTAATAAAGTGACAGTGGGCATGTTTGTACTTAACTACTAAAATAATGATAGATATACTTATTTTGGAAGAAGGATCTGGATGTTTAACAGCCATGTCTTCTTTACAGAATAAATCCTGGCCTAATGCTCAGATAGTGAGAATTCAGAATAATATACTATTTGAAGCTTACAAGCCATTTATAGAACTGTCAGCAGAAA
>JAPKID020005165.1:0-11271 GCA_026931265.2 Tropidonophis doriae | reverse complement strand
CACAAAATGAGTACGTATTCTATTATCGGAAGTCCTTGTGAACATTGTGTGAAAGTTTGGTGTAAATCGGTGCAGTAGTTTTTGAGATTAGTGGATTCGTACAAACTATTTTACATTTTTATTTATATAGATTTTTCATTCATTCATTCATTCTGAACCATAATTCCCCAGACAGCACCTGGCCATGTCTAATTATAATTAATTTCCTTCTCCTTTTAGCAATAATGCAATCAATTTATTTTCTATGTATTAACTAAAGTTTTTGTTTATATAGACTACTAAAAAGTAAGTTGTCTCCAGATTTGAGTTAGACTTGGGCTAGATTTTATAAGCATAAACATATAATTGTTTATTGCAAAATAATTTCTATAGTTTTTGTTCAAAGCAAACCAAGCTAGGAATTGCAGTCTAAATATTTTTCAATTATTTTGGAGTTCAAATCTTTTCTCCTTATAGTTTTTGTTTTAATGTAAATTAAATTAGTTTCATTATTAAAACCATAGTTTAAGAACCAGCATTGCCCAGAATTATCTTCAGTGATGGATGGTTAAATGAATTTGATTAATAAATAAATAGTAAAAATTGAAAAATTGGCAAAACATATGTTTTAATGCAGTTGCTGATTTATTTCTCTGATCCTTCAGCATTAGATGCATTTTTATTGCAGTTCTAATAAAAGGAACTAATTTGCATATTAACACATTTGTGTTTAACACTGGCTTTAAAGAATGTTCTTGATTCAGTTGTAACCTAACGATATAGAAAAAATAGGGGTATTTCTTGTTAATATGCAGTGCTATAGTACATATTTCAAATTGTAAAGATATCTCATAAATGAATAAAAATGCATTTCACAATATGTTCAAAATATAGAAATATGTTTATGTGCATTTGTGTGCATATATGTATATGTACATACAATATAACATACACAAATTCAGTTTTATATTCTGCAAACCTTGTTGCATGTTTCTTGATGCTGATGGACATCTGACTCTTAGACTTAAAATAACTATTGTCTCTTTGAATATACACTAATCAGCACACATTAAAATGAAATTATGTTCCATACAGCTCTCAAAGGGTCTCCACCTCTAATATAAACATAAACATGACAAGATAAATAAATACATACATACACACATACATACATACATACATACATACATACATACAAAATTATGCATGTATTCATATATATTATATGAGATGGAGAAACACAGTCTAGTTTGGATGTATACATGTACGTGGTGAGAGACACAAATTTTGTGAATTTACCAGACGGATGGCATAGGGAACAAAGCCGTTACAGAATTGGGTAGTCCTGCTAGAAATACTTTGAAACCTCCTCCTAGAGGTGAGCTACTGAAACAGAAGTGGATGTGTGGGGTCTCTAACAATGCTTTGAGCTCTAAGCACAAAGCACTTATAAGCAGTATCCGAAATAACAGGAAGCAAGCTTCCTATAATCTTCTCAGCTGTCCTTACCACTCTCTGTATAGACTTTCTATATGAAGTGCTGCTGCCACCAAACCAACACTGATGTAGGTTGTTAAAATGCTCTCAATCGTGCCTCTGTAAAAAGTGGTCAGAATAGAGAAAGATGTGCTCCCCTCGTCTGATGCAGCGAATGTCGACACTGGTTGGCATGCTTCACTAATGATGATGTATGGAGAAACCAATTCAGATTGTTAGGTATCTGCACCCCCAGATACTGTTAATACTGTTGACCACTTCTACATCTGCATTATTGATACTGAGTGGAGTATGACCAGCTTCTAAAAACTATAATGATCTCCTTTGTTTTATTAATATTTAGAACCATGTTATTTTAATTGCGCCAGTACACCTGAGTCTCACCTCTTTTCTGTAAGCATCTTCATTGTTGTCCCAGATAGGACCCACCACTGCTGTGTTATCGACATACTTCACAGTATGATTCATAGCAGATTTGGCACAGCAGTCGTGGATCAACAAGGTGAACAGTAGCAGACTCAAGACAAAGAAGTGGGGGAACCTGTACTCAAGGAGATGGAGTTGGAAAGTTTGCTTCCAATTCACACAAACTGGAGCCTATCAGTAAGGAAATTCAATATCCAATTACATAAGGGAGAATCAAAACATAATAGTTTTAATAATAGTTTGTTCACCAAATACTCAGGCATGTTTATGTTGAAAGCTGAACTAAAATCAATAAACAGCATTCGCACTTGAGTATTCTTCTCCTCCAGGTGCCCCAAAGTAGGATGAAGCACACAGGAAAGTGTGCATCAAACCATGTAGTCATTTACCAATCTCAAAACACTTCATCATAATGGAAGGGAGTGCAACTGGGCAGTAATCATTAAGACATGTGATGATTGTTTAGGGAGGCACTGGTACAATGATGACAGTCTTAAAACATAATGGAACCACAGCATGATGCAACAAGAGGTTGAAGAAGTCTGTGAGAACAGTGGCCAGCTGGTTACTATACTCCTTAAGTACCCACCCAGGGATATTATCGGGACCAGCAGCTTTCCGAGTATTGACTTTCCGCATGACCTTATAAACAGCAGTTGTATCAAACCTGAGCATATGTTCATCAAAGAGGGAAACAACCTTCCTTGCTGGAATGTTGTTTGTGGCCTCAAATTGACTCAAAAAACTATCTAGCTTCTTTAGAGAATCCGTGTCACCCTTACATGCCAGGGAAGCTGCCTTATAGTCAGTAATGATCTGAATACATTGCCACATATGTCTCGAGTCTATAGGATCTTGAAAGAAGCTCTGTACTTCCTGACTATAGGCCCGCTGTGCTGTTTTTATAGCATGTCTCAAATTAGCTCTTGCTATTCTAAGTGCTGCCACATCACCTGATCTGAAAGTGGTTTTATCGCCTTCAACATCGCACAGACATCCTATGACAGCCAAGGTTTTTCATTTGCTCATATAAGTCTTAAGAACACATCCTCCATACACTTTTGCATGGAAGTAGACACAGTAGAAGGGTATTCATTCACATCAGTATGTTGTCCACTCATTGCAGCCTCTTTAAATGTATTCCAATTAGTGCGCTCAAAGCAATCTTGTAGAGCTTCTATAGCTCCTCTGGCCACACTTTCACTTCTGTTCTAATTGGTCTCTCTCTGATTAACAAAGGCTTATATGCTTTCCTAAGCATCACGGAGAGATGATCAGAGGAGCCAAAATGAGCTCCTCCTCCAAATAAATGAAGAAATAATAAAAAGATTTTGGCTTAGCATTTGGCGCGTGTGGTAAGATGATTTTTATTAACCCCTGCTCAGTCTTGATCCTGTGGAGTGTTGAAGTATATCAGTGCTGGCTACTACAGTGAATCCTCCCTTTCCATCTGGGGGAGGCTATCATACTCCTTGCCTGAAATGTCACTGCTATTATATAGTGTCAGACTGGGAGGCAATCACAAGAATTCAGCTCTATTCCTTTTTGTGGGGGACAGTAAAATGATTAAACCAAATATATATTTGTGAAGTTCTAATGTACAGAATAATTGCATATTACATTTTAGTTTTTAGCTGTTCTGATATAGATACTTGTAATGGGTTTACTGCTTGAGTCAATTACTAGGTTCGGAAATAGCCATTCATGAAATAATTGGGAAAATCTGGTCCACTTATAGTTGTTCCTGTGTTTTTGCCTTTCTCCAGGCCATGGCCTTATACCATATTCCAGCGGGGATTTGATTTGGTGCTGGGAGAGCAGCCTTCTGACAAGATATTCAGGTAGAATTCAGCATCAGATTTGGTTGTGTGCTATCAGTAAGGGGAAAGGGACCTATTTAAGAGGACGTCCAAGGATATCAGTTATACAATTTTGCTTAATTAAACTTGAAACAGTGTGAATATGAATTCTAAGTTAGATTTTTCTCAAATGAACATATGCAGCTTGCTATTGCCTTGTGAAAATTTCAGTAATTGTCTGAAGGACTAAATGCAAAGTTCAATATTTTGGATTTTCAGTTCAAATATTACATTTAAAAAACCCAATTTGTGGTAAAATAGCAGTCATAAAAGCTTTATAAGAATCTATGAACAAAATGGATTTGATGAGCAATTTCTCTTTTTGAGCTTTCTACATATCAGCTTCCATTCGTAGTACAATTGCTGCTGGACTGGGGACATGATTTGTGCCTCACTCCCCTGGAGTGGTGTTACATGGTTTGTGGAAAACTAATTGTGGCTAGTTGCCTACTAATAAGGGAGAAGGCTTATGTTGCAGAGAAGAGAACAAAAATACAAGAAAAAGGGAAAACAAGAACCCCTTCCTGCAGTCACTACCTGTGACAATGCCTATTTCCTGCTTATTAAAAAGCATTGCTCTTTCCTTAAAACAAACTTCTATTCCTTCTTCATTCTCCTATGTATGTCTCCTACAAATTATTCTAGACAGAATTCTCACTTTACTGGGAAAAAATATAAATGAAATGACACTTAATAAGGCGTATCAGTGAAAGATACCTGGGTCCTCAATGGCTCATTTTTGGTACCTTAAAATGGTAGAATTGAAAAATTGTCTAGATAATGTTAATTTGCATTTAATATCAAATCAAATTATGATCATGAAGTCACCATGTGTGAGTTGGATATATAAATAAGATTGGAGAGAAAGAAGACTAGGTCAATAATAATTTAAATAACCTCTCTCTGCCAGCACAAACATAAATACCCTAGAAAAATACTAATTTCTTGTGTTTTTCCATATAGATTTCTAACTGATTACCTCTCTCCTGTGGATGCAGATTCACCTACACTCTTGGAGAAGGGATGTGGCTGCCACTGAGCAAAAGCTTTGTGATCCCACCTGCTGAATTGGCCATCAATCCATCAGCCAAGTGCAAAACAGATATGACAGTGATGGAGGATGCTGTAGAGGTCAGGTATGTTCCTTTCACAGATGAATCTTTGGAATGCCTGGAAATTATGCATGGCAGAGAAAGAAACTCCTATTAGTAATGAGTCTCTGCTAAAGGATTGCCCATCAGAAATGGTGCAGTTCCAGATGCTATAAATTATATAAAATTATGTACAGATGGTCATTTTGCTGGTCCAGCTCTATTTTATTTCTGTACTAATAATCATATGCCTACATTTAGAGTATGGCATTTGGAAAAATGTAATAGGCAGGAGGGGACATCTGGAAAGTGCCAGTGCTCCTCCTCTGTTCTACATGAGATAATGGAGCAGAGAAATTATTTAGGGGACTTTTGAATTATGTCAAGTTAGTTTCACTGCTAGGAAATAAGCAAAAGGGAATAATTCACTGATTTATTTTAAAGCTTTTATTTCATATCTTTCAATGTATTAACATTTTAACCTGCATAATAACAAATATCCTCTGGGAAAGTTATGCAAAATTTATATACAGAATGCCACTTTTCTGTTGAAACAATCTGAAAGTTACCATTTTAGAAGAATTCTCATAAATTTAGGTGTGGCATATATCGTGGGACAAAGATGGAGTAATCTAAAAGCAAAATCACAGAAGTAGTTCAAGTAAAATAGAAGCTACTATCAATTCAAATTCATTATTGACTTTTCACTTTAATGCATGGATCTGCTATGCTGGCCTGAAGAGCATACAGTATTGCAGTGTTTAAGTTCCATGCATTTGAGAAGTTCTCTTTCTTATAATTACCTACCTCACTTCCTAAAGCAAGCCAGAAATCATGCAGAATGGCTTCATTTTATACTCTCTAAACACATTAATAATATAGTTGTGGGTAGGAATGAATCAATAAACCTCACAATAGATTTAGTATTGATTTTTATATTGTTAAGTAGAATTTGACCATTTATTTTTGCCTTTTGATTGTTTTATTTTAAAACTAACACTGCTTAAATATTTGTTAGCATTTTAAAAATATTCCCCAAACAACCCTTTTTTATTTATATTTTGAGAGGATGATATTAAATTGCAAAGTTCAGAGAAAAAAGCATTTCTCCACAGGAGTCCCTTCTCTTCTTATTTATTTATTTCAATAATAGCAGAATTGGCAAGTTTGGATCAAATGGGAATCAATCAAACTTCTCACCCATCTCAGTGATAGCCCTGTAAATACTACATCATACTCTGAAAACTTTCTGAGATGATATGTGCATCAGTTGCAAAAAGAATTGACTGATATTTTATGCTTGCCTAAAAGGAGAAAAGGAAAAAAGTACTTGGACGGAGTATGGAGATAGTCATAGAGCTTTAACATAATAAACTCCACTCTAAACTTACACAGTACACATTTTACCATAACTTTCAGGATCTATATACTCTGAAATCATTAGTTCAAACAGTGCAAGTTTATGGTAAAAGTAAGGAAAATTCTGAACCATTTTATCAGTGATTTGTCAAAGAAATATGCATACTAAAAAAGCCAGTGTACTTTCTGTTGTACTTCTAATAATAAATGTGCAAAAGCTATGAAGAAACACATTCTTCACTCAATTAGATTTAAAATTAGAACCCAGTATTGTAAGTCATCTGGTATATATTCAGATTTCTTTCTTTCTAAATAGTTATTGTGATCATTAATAACTTGTTAATATCAGGTTATCTCAGTCACTTATTTTTGCCTCTTCTGTGCCTTTTGTCATGTTCTATTTTACAGTAACAATTTAGATTGCAAGCTTTTTAGTCAAACAAACTTTTTGCCCCTCTCCTGTTGTGGGGTTGACACCCATCACACTCATTCAAGAGAGGTAGTGAAAGATGGGAATAATTACAGTTCATCAGTCTCAGGCTCTTTTCTGTTTATATCACTCACCAATGATCTTTGAACCACTGGTGTGCTGAATTACTGGTGTTTTTTTGTCTTACTAACATATAATTGTTACTATAATTGCAAATAAGTTTCATTACATCGCAGAGAGGAACTGATGACTTCCTCCTCCTTCGATAACCTGGAGGTTCTCCTGGATTCTTTTGGCCCAGTTCGGGACTGCTCCAAGGATAATGGAGGTTGCAGCAAGAATTTCCGCTGCATCGCAGATCGAAAATTGGACTCCACTGGATGCATGGTTCGTATGCGCTTGATACGGAATTATGAAAGGACCTTTGGAGAAATAAGTATAAGACAAAAGGGTTCCTTAAGTTCTCTGGGATTTGAACTTCTCAATACAGAGCATTATAATTTTGCAGCAGTGGTAGGTTGCAGACGGTACGCCCCAGTACGTGTGTACCAGAGCCTGCCCGGAGCACCAGATACCATTCCTGCATGGTGCTCCGGAGGGCCCACACGTCCGCTCTTGCTACTTACCTGTGCTTTATGCTTTTGGTGCTTACGTGCATATTGGATACAGTGCCTGCGCAACGCTCCACCAAGCAGCTGGAGCGTCGCGGAGGCTTGCAGAAGTGTCGCAGGTAAGTACAACCCATGTGCGCGCTGTGTGCGCCCATGTGGGTGGACCTGGCCCATTCAAACCATACCGGTTGGAATGGAATCCAGAACCCACCACTGTTCTGCAGGCTATATGGCATCCTCATGCAATATACAGAGATCTCTTATCTTAACCATGGCAAATCGAGCCTCTCAGGATTTAGACTAATTCTGAGATCCTCACTTTGCCTTGTTTAAGACAGCAGATCAGCACAAATTGCATATTATGATACTGTACCTTTAACAAAGAAACACATGCATAACACAGTGCTTTATTTTTCTAAGGTGATTCCAGTTTTCTGCTCATTGCATAAGACTAAAACCATGGAAACATGCCATGCTCCAGCTTTGTCTTGAACATTAAATTCTGTAACTGTTCTTTATTCTATTACATTTGTAAACATATATTTAAGGCTGCCTTACATATTATATGCGTGCTATCATGAGAATATGCTACGTTTGCTATCCTGAGTATCTAGTTACATTTGCATTAAGTTTGTATCATACTTTGCATCCTCTTTGCAATTCATTCTAAGCAGAGGTAAACAGCCTATAGGATGGAGGGCATATGTACCAGCCTATGGCCAAATATATGTGGCCATCGACATAATTTCAAAAGTTCTTGCCCTCCATCCTGTAGAATGGATGCTTAGAATGAATTGCAAAGAGGATGCAAAATGCATGATACAAACTTAATATAAATGTAACTTGAAATAGTGTCCTTTGTATAATGCTTTTTCTTTAGATCAAAGTTTATTCACCTTGGTCTTGAGTTCAGACTTCCAATAAGAGCTTTCTTTTCATTCCCTGCTGTGATAAGATGAAAGATATTGTTAGAAAGAGAACAAAAATGAAATTGAGGAAACTGCATATGTCAGAAAGAAAAGGAAAAGAGGGGGAATGGTATTGACAGATAAACAACTTTGCTCTTGAATCACCCCAGGATTTCAAACACCACCACCACCCCCATTATTTCTCTGCAACAAATTATTCCTGGAGGAATATATTTGTTCTCCTCTGCTCCAAAGAAACTTTAAAAGCCTTATTCTAGATCGTGATATATATAGAACAGTGACATTGAGCCTTTTTGGCACCCAATGCCTAAACCAGAATGTGCGTCCATGTGTGTGTGCTGCAGTGCCGGAAACCCAAAGACCAGCTGGTTGGCGCGCACATGCACCATTTTTAGGGCTGTTTTCAGGCCATTTTTTGGGTCATTTCAGGCCATTTTGGGGGCTATTTTTGGCCTGAAAACAACTTGGAAAATTGCCAGATTTTTGGCTGTTTTGGGGGGCATTTTCTGGCACTCTGGCGTCCGCAAAGAACAGGTGGCATGTGCATGCTGGAAACCAGAAGAGCAGCTGGCAATGATGTGATGCTCATAGAGAGGGCTCTGTGTGCCATCTTTGGCATGAGTGCCATAGGTTCGCCATCATGGACATAAGACAAAGGAAATATAATATTTCTCTCTCCTGTGACTGCCAAATTGTTCCGTTCCCACTCAACCATCTCCAGTTAAAGAAATGGGTGATGGGGAGCCTCTATTAATTTATTTTTAAAGTAAAGAAAACCTGGAAAGGAAGCTGCATAGAAACTCTCTAAGCACCTGGCAGGAAGAAGCATTTATACTTCGCATTCTAATGTGTGTATTTGCATGATAAGAATATTGCAAACATCTGTTTGTGTGCTTACAGTTTACATTTGCAGTAGATGTATTTTTAATCTACAAAGAGATCCTTAAATGAATGTAAAGTGACTTGAGAATGGGTGATTCATTTCTTTATTAGCATAATATGTTTCAGCTTTGTTTAACCATTAGAAAAAAAATGTTCTGGAGTTCCAGAGACAGTGTCCTTTGTATAATGCTTCTCTTTAGATCAAGGTTTATTTTTCTGTTCTACTACATGGCCTTAAAATGATAGGAAGACTACAGAATGCAAATGGAGTACAGTCCAGGTTGAGAACACTTTGCCATCAGAGGCAAGGAATATATACTTTAGATTACTACTGCATAGTGTACAAATCCTTATCATTTGGATTTGGATAATGGATCCTGTAGTGCTAGAATAGAATCCCTGGTGGGGAAGCTTTTTACTAATATGTTCTTTTGGCCCTTTATAGAAATTCATATGATTTTATTGTATGCTAGCATAACATTGTGTTTTAGGTGATAACCTATTAATTAAAATGTCTACTAATCCATTAAAAAATAGCCTGTTTTCAGTATGAGGATTTTGCAAGTGAATGGATTAAAAATAAATAAAAGTGATTTGGGATAAAACTTAAGAAAGAGATTTCTGGAAGGAATATTGTAGACTTTGGGGTAGGTACAATTAAGCAGTGGAATTGAAACAAATGCTATAAATGTTATGAGAAAAAATATATATAAAGGAAATCATAAATGTTACAAGAATATTAAAGAATTGGTAAAATGGCAACTCTAACAGAAAAATATTAAAATATGGGAGTAATTTTGACACATATTGGCTATATCTGGAAGATAATAACTCAAGATAGGTGTGGCAGGGGCTATAACACCTAACCAACTATAAGAACAATACGAAAAAAACAGCCAGTGTTAATGCCCTGCTAGTAGAGGAGTTAACTACCTTCTTTGCCCGCTTTGAGGTCAAAAGATCAGTCTTTGTGGCTTTAGCCCAAAGGCCCTCTAACCTCCAGCTACTCACCCTGGATGAACATCAAGTGAGAGCTGAGCTGAAAGCTGTAAATCCCAACAAAACTGCAGGTACAGATGGGGTGTTGGGGAAAGTGGTAAAAACCTGTGCTGACCAATTAACAGGGGTCCTGACAAGGATTTTTAACCTCTCCCTGCAATAGGGACACAATTAGCCCAGTTCCGAAGAAAGCAGCCATAAATAGCCTGAATGGCTATAGACCCATTGCACTGACGTCTGTAATGATGAAGCGCTTTGAGAGACTGGCCCTACAACACCTCAGGTCCTGTCTTCCACCAAATTTTGATCAACACCAGTTTGCTTATAGAAGCAACAGGTCAACAGGGGATGCCATCACCACTGCTCTACATATTGCACTGAGCCACCTTGAGAAATCTGGGAATTATTTCAGAATGCTTTTTATAGACTATAGCTCGGCCTTTAACACCATCTTATCAGGCATTCTCATAGAAAAGCTGACTGACCTGAATTTCCCTCCCCTCACTTGTGAATGGATCAAAGACTTTGTGATGGATCATCCTCAAAGAGTAAGAGTTGGGTCCTTTACATCTTCCACACTGAAGCTCAACACAGGCTCCCCTCAGAGCTGTGTGCTCAGCCCCTACCTCTACTCGCTGTATACTTATGACTGCATATTCTCTGATCCATCCAATATCATAATAAAGTTTGTAGACACCACAACGGTGGTGGGTCTCATAACTGGAGGGATGAATCAGCATATAGGGAAGGAGTCCAGAAGGTATCCGCATGGTCAACTCAATTTTCAATTTCAATTTTATTAGACTTCTATCCCGCCCTTCTCCTGGGAAGGACCCATGGGGGCACACAGGCATCTTAAAAACAATACAAAACATATACTCCATTAATTAAAAACCAATTAAATAGATCCTGTGCTAAAATCCCATTATTAAAATTCCAATTAAAATTTGCAGTATTGAACTCAGAATCAGGGTTAACCTAGGCCGGCTAGTTGGAACAAATGTGTTTTAAGACATTGGCGGAATAATGGGAGGTCAGTAATGGTGCGTAGTTTGGGGGGCAGGTCGTTCCAAAGGGTAGGGCCCGCCACAGAGAAGGCTCTGCACCTGGGTGTCGCCAACCGGCATTGTCCGGCCGACGGCACCCGGAGCAGGCCCTCCCTGTGGGAGCGGATCGGTCGAAGGGATGTATGTGGCAGAAGGCGGTCAC
>JAPKID020005164.1:0-11272 GCA_026931265.2 Tropidonophis doriae | reverse complement strand
CCAAAGAGAGAGAGAGTGTGGGATGGATGGACACACACACACACACACTCACTAATTATAAATTAAAATCTGAAGCCAATTCTATTCTAAAGTTGCAGATAAAAGTTCAAAATTAAAACCTAAATGGACTAAAATGCATAATTTCACAACTCACATGAAGCCAGAGATGTTTTGAATAAAATTCCTACATTACTATGAAGAATTTCTATGTACAGCTATTATAGATAGCAATCTGGTAGCTAAAAAGGCTGAAATAGCAAATATTTTGTCCTCTCTTCAAACCTACAGTCCAAAACCTATGCCTCTCCAAAGCAACATTTTACTACTGAGCCAAGATAGTGCTATACAGTTTTTCTTATAGCTTTGCTAAGGAATATTTCATTCTTTCTGGATATGAAGAGCTTTGATAATTCTCATTTTAATAAAGCTCTACACTTAGTGTCAGCTTAAGTCTTTGTAATGGAATATATGAATGACCTTGGGGAAAGAGGGGAAGAGATGCTGTCTAAGAAACAATCAGACAAGTGAGGCAGAAACCCTTAATGGATTAAGAATCAGAGAAAGAAATTTAGCAACACCGTCTCTCCTTTAATTGTTCAAGTAGTTAAAACAGTGGTGGAAAGTTGTACTTTCAAATTTACAAGATTCTGTTAATGTAGCCTTATAAGAAGGTAGAATTAGCTCATCTAGTTGCATTTTCTGCCTGGTTACCCAAAAGGATAAACTCTACTGCAGTTAACATTCTGCTTAAAATACAATCAGGGATGATTTGACAAGTAAAAGAATATAGTTAATTTAAACTATACAGGCTAAAACACTCACTATATGTGGCTTTGTATGTCAATTTGAATATTGATTTATAACATTTTAAAAAAGAGAAACATATGTACTGCCCTATCCAAAGTGCAATGGAATTCAAGCTTCTCATTTACCCTGGAACTCCTGCCAGAAGTTCTTCAGCATCTCCTACCCCACCTACTCCATGAGTCTTTTCCAGCCACACAGAACAGATTTGGTGGATCAAAACGAGGGGCCTCCAAACTTGCCAACTTTAAAACTTCAACTCCCAGAATTCCTCGGCCAGCTGTTTAAGACAGACAGTCCGGCTTTTTGTTGATAAAGCCTGTTTCCCTCAGCAAAAGAACAATCGTGAAGCAAGCCCAGCATTGGTCCAATAGTCCAATATGGCTAAGCAAATTTCCAGTGTGATCATTTTAACACTGCTTTAAAGTTTGGGAAATATAAATACCCACGTAAAGTGTGCAGACGTGATTTGTAGCAATTTGTTTGGAGAATGCTAATGGTGTCAGAACTAATCCCTGTGCCAATTATTCAAAAAGAACAGACAATGTAGTATATAGTAGGAGTACTTTAATTCAATTAATGTCATCTGCACTATTATTTTAAGAACAATTCCTCTGCAGTGAATATAATGAAAACAAATTTATGAAAGAACTTAGCAGTAGTTTGATGAATATTATTAAATACCTCTTAGCCCATTCCATAGCAACGGGTCAATACTGCTTCCATTTATATCGACATGGAACTGTTATTTTAAATTCCTGATGCTTTTACCAAAATCAAGTTGAAATACTGAGAGACATATTTTCATTCTGAATACAATGGCATTAAATAAGAATCTGTTCGTCAAAAAATACTTAAAAGTACAGAAAATACAAGAAACATTTTATTCACTTTTTCCTATACTACTTTCTGTTGTGTAATTTGATCATGTCTGTTAATTTTAGGAATTTAACATCCATGGAATTATAGATGAAAAAGTTTCTAAATCCACTTCAACAAAAGCGGAATATGTTTAAGTCCAAACCAGCTTCTCCAAAATGACCTTGTAGGGAAAGTATATATTTTCTGTTTTGTGTTTTCTTTTGATGGTATTTATTAGTTGCCAAATCCTTTAATTCTAAGCTTCAAGCTAGCATTCCTCTCTGCAGGTTTAGAATGTAGTAGATGCTCTGAATCTACTAAAAGTGATATAGCTGAGGCTTGCAAATCACAAAGATGGTAAGTTACCTTTAATAAATAAGTAGCAATCTAATTTACGTACCACTGATTATAGAGGCAAATCATGGATGTACTGTATATTGGCTAATATCTGACTTTTATCAAGCAACTGTTTGGTAGATCAGAAAAGATAAGCTTTTGTGAATATGTTCTCACGATGCTAGGATGGCAACTGGCGGTAAGATTTGCTGAGTACAACATTAAATTTACAAGAAAGCATACTGTACATTTTTTAAACTTACCTGCACTTTAAGCATTCAAAACAAGTATTTTACAGGAGTAAAACTGTGCTTCAAAACAACTGTAGTATTTCTCCCATTAACGGAGAACTATTGTGTAAATATAGCAAGGTTTTATTTCATGGTTTCACACAAAATTAACTTCATGGGACACAAGAGTGCTGAACAATGCTATTCATAAGAGTACATAATCTCATAACCAATTCTCAAAACCATTATTTTACTTTTACATAAGTATTATTTAGTGGTATAGTATTTTTATGATATTATCAAACATTACCAATTAAAAAAATACATCTTCTAAACCATTCCTGCTTTATAGATAGGCAAGACCGATTTTGGTAACTGGCTCCTAGTCATCTCCTGGGTCTCTATCACCTCAATAACCTCTTTTTTATTGCTTTCTGGATAAAGAGCTTCTAAGACTAACTAGTATCAGATATTTTGTTTTAATTTAACAGAAATGAAAGAAGCAAATCAGATTTTTTTTAAAAAAATTATAGAGTCACCAAGTAGTTGAATTATAAATCAATAAAGTGTTTGACTTACATTAATGTAAAGCATTTGAAAGCATTCCTTCAAATCTTCATTTCTAAAGTTCTTCTCATTCTGATCTTTTCATCCCTTATACCAGGGGTCTCCAAACTTTGCAATGTTAAGACTTGTGGATTTCAATTCCAAGAGTTCCCCAGGCAGAAGGAGAATTCTGAGAGTTGAAGTCCATGAATCTTAAAGTTGGCATGGATTGAGATCCCTGCTTATTTGGTTACCTGCCCATGACCTCTTCTCATTAAAGGAAAAACACCTGGAATGCCAATGTTCAGAGCTGTGATCACCAAAATAATACATGGAAATAGTAGCCTCTTGATGTTAGCTGTCTTCCCCCAAAAATCCCAAACCCCACCTGAGATGAACCTATAGTATTCAATAGTACAATAATGTTGTGTTTAGCCTCTAATAACAATATTGGAAGATTTTCTACAAAAATGGTTACAGTGTTTCTTTTTTCTTTTTTCCCACTTGGCTAAAGAGATGTAAACATTTATTCCATGAACAAAGATAGATTTATCTCCTTTCTTTTTAAAGCTTTATCAGTAATATGAAATGTAATACTTATTTTAGTCTAAAGAAGAATCAAAATCCATTTTGTAATATAAATATGCAATTACATTTAGTACCATTTCATTGAGCCTCACACATCAATTTAACTCAAGTTTTTATAAAAGGAATATGGAACATAACGTAGCTTTCTAATTACTTGATCTTTCTAAAGATAGTAAGATTAATTAATATACAAATATTGACACAATTTTTAATAGTCAAGACATTGTTTACGTGACTGAGCCATTTTAATACTTTGTTTTACAACAAGGTGAGTGATGCCAAGTAAGAATATCAGGTTCATCAAACGTGCAGAGATTCATTCAAGTCATTGATGGGATGACCACAGAATATTCTCTAGGAACTGAGTTGTGGGGAAAACTGTTGCATTTACTATATCATACACTGGAAAATGTTGGATAATTTTTATTAAGGCCAGTGCAAGTCTTAAGCATTATCTTTTTAGCTTTTTAGCTTTTAAATGTCTAGTCAGCCTGTAAGAAAATAGACATGAACAGTAGCAAGAACATATATTTCAGACATTCTAAAGGATTAAAAATATCACCTTTCATTCTAACTTTCCTATTCTTTCTTCTTTATAAATGAAACTTTCTCTTTGGTTTCTTGTATCTTTTCAGTTATCCTCTCTTTTGTTTCTTCCATTTTCTCAGTTAATTTTTCTTTTGTTTCTTCCATTTTGCCACTAATCATGTCTCTTGTTTCCTCCATTTTTCCCGAGATCCGTTCTTTTGTTTCTTCCATTCGGTCTTGAATATATTCCTTCACGGGAGGTGGTGTGGACATATATTCATGCTTGCGAAGATACTTCACAGTGATGGACGTTCCTCCTAATGTTACTGTGTATCTGGCTGGAGTTGCAATCTTGTCAATAAAAAAGATATAAAAACATTAAGGACTCAAGTGACTTTAAGTTTAATTGTCTAATAGCATTCACGGGTTTGGCTTTAGCTACAGCTCTTTAAACCCTGACTGTGCTAGTGAAGCTAAAGTAACCCTATCAAGGAAGTTCTTCAAGCTATTCAAAGCATTTCCTAAAGAGATAGAGGCAGATTTATGCATTTTAATAAGTCATTCAGTCACTACAAGAACAAGCTGCTCCCATCAGCAACATCTGTGCCTCCCAAAATCTACTCTGAAATGCAGAATACATCATCTGCAAAGTACTTTAGAGGACTGTTGAAGATGGAAAAGAAAGCTGAATTTAGTCTCATGGTTTATCTGAATTATTTTATAGCTCTTAAAGCTTTGATAGTTGACATTCATTTGAATAAAGTTAAAAATAAAATATAATCACAGAAATTACATTTTCTATGGGGATACAATGAAAATTTTCTCTAGAAGAATAATTCCTAGAGACCAGATGAAAACTTTCAAAATATTTTAGGAAAGAAAATATTATCTTTATATAAATTAAATAAGACATTTATGCAGTTTTGATCATCTTTTTCAATTTTGTACTTGGTGTGCGTCTTCATTTTTCTTCCTACCCAAATAATTATTTCCACTTTTTAGTTTTATGTATTGGCATATAATGACATATTAAATGAGAAGACATAAACAAATTCTTTGGCTTATGGTTTGGTGTTTTGTATTCATTTAAACATTCTTGCTATTTAAAAATTAAACTTAAAAATAGTTTTTTAAAAAAAAATACCCTCATACTTTATTTAATAGGATCTTATTGGCAAATATTTAGCAAATACTTCAGCATGGATGGATGGAAGAGATTCAACTCAAAATATGTGGCATTAAGCAGAGAAAAAAGAGATCTGAGAAAAATTAAAAAGAATTTAGTGTGTGTGTGTGTATTTAAAATCCTAAATGCTATTGAGCCAAGAAAGTAACTTTTTATCATGCAATGAAGCATAACTTTTGTCTTTAAAGTAGTAAGATGCAGAAATTAAAAAATAAAATAAAATTGTTATTTTTGTAAGAAAAATACTATTTTCCAAATTTGTTCTTTAAGGCTGATAATTAGAAAATCCATTTTAAACTAACTATTGCCAGAAAAGATACAGTATTTAAACCTAAAATTTAGGGCATGTAAAATTAATAGTATTTTGCATCTGGGAATTTCTGTATTATTTTTAAGACATAATTTTTAAATTATGAATAATTCCACAGAGCCAGCACTTTTTATGTTGTCAAATGGCATTGATGTTGATAGTTTAAGTCAGAGTCATACGCTCACAGGCACATAAGCAAATTAAACAGTATTGCTTCGCAATGAATTTCGCCCTTTTTTATTTATAAAGAAAGATCAGGATGCATTGCAAAGCAAAACTATTAACATTCCATTATTATTCCACTGTGTGGCACTAATAAGAGTGCCAGGGTATTAATGGAGATACTGATGGGAAAGTAAGCCTTTGTCGTGCCAAAGGCTAATTGAGAGAACTGCAAATGACGTTCCTAGAGCAACAAATCTAATCTTACATCACTTGTTAAGGCCTTTGAATGTTTGAAGAAATTAACTAAGTTTGTGACCATCTAGATTTTGCAAAAAGTCACACTTTACTAAACAAGATGGGATTAGTATAAAAGTTGTGAAATATAGAAAATTTAAATGGATATTTTTTTTTTTAGATAATGATACATTATCCAAGAGCCACAATCAACCCTCGAAATGACTTCAGCCATGCTTACTTTCGTTTAGGTCCTCAGAAGCCACTTTGGAAGGGGGGGATGAGTTAGAAGGAATTGAAATGAGGTGTCTTAACCTGCTAGACAAAACATCAACCAGAATCTGTGTGAGAGCCAAGGTCATGGCAACGAACACCTGCTGAGACGGAGGGGAAGCTGCTGCTGCTGCTGGACTAATTGGTTAACGTAACCAAAGACACCTGAAGAGGGTGGGAAGTTTCTATTCTTTTAACTACGTAAAGCACAGAAATTACTGAGAGCTAGCTTCAACTTTATACATGCCAACATGGTGAACTCAATAAAAGGTCTTTTGAGCCTGACTAAAGCCTCAGAATCCTGATTCAATCGGATTCATTACTCGGAACCATGATATCCACTCAGCGAGTCTGCTGTAGAAGTGCACTTGGACAACGTGATTTTCTAAGGTTCTCCTCTCCCTGTCGTGCCTGTTGCACTCCAAATCTCCTCTAGAGGATCACATGCAGTGAGGAAGAACGCAATCTGATAAGCAGAATGTTGCCACTGAATACAACCCAGTGTCTACTTAGTTTCTAAACAGGTGTCCTTTTCATTACTAATCTTCTTCATTTTTTAATTCCTCCAGCACTGTTTCTTTTAACTTTCTTACAAACTGCTTTTAAAATGTTTGCAGTCAACTAAATATTTTCTGTTATAAACATCAAATTATGTAAATGAATTTTGACATATTTTCTTTTATCACCATATAGAGAATTTATTTTATTAATTATAACATTACTGTATCTATTCAAAGCCTTCATGACAGAATCTATTCCTTAGTAATTACATACACACACAATTGTCTACTTTGAATGCAAAATCCTCGAGGCTCACTTGTAATTTTGTAGGGATAGTCTGAGGTTGATGGATTCAGTTTTCCTTAACCCACCTCTGTCCACAAATTTTAGCTGTCTGCCACACATCAGAATGCCCCGAATTAAGGAGGTCTAATTATCTAATGATTCTTGGTGCTTTGCTCTGTTTGTCCTGCTAATATTGGTGGGAGGAGATAGTTTTCTCCTTGGCAATTCCTTGATTAGGGTATTGTTTTCTGCTCATTTGCCTGGTACTATTCCCTGCTTATCAAGGTATTTGTGCTGGAGTGGGTGCATTCTGATCTTTTTGTTTCCTCCTTAGCTTTAAACTCTCTCTTTTGAATTGTTTGTAACTGTGGTTCATCTATGTATCTATTGATAGCTGATTTGTTTAATGCCAAACTTCCACGAATTTCTTAGTGTTTTCGAATTTAGTTTTCTCTAGGATGCTCATAGTTTTCCAATTGAAATGGTAGTTGAATCGGTCCATGTGTTGTGAGGTTAAGGAATTTTCATTGTGTCTTCTAACTGCTAGTAATGCTCATGGATACATACACATTGCTAGTCAGATAATGAAACAATGGCGAACAAACAACAAAGCTCAGAGAGCACCAAGGACTTCACAATTCAACTCTGAGCTATCGATATTCTCTTCTATTGTAACTGTACATTAAAATATTTCTGTGAGTAGCATTAAGAAATTGATGGATCTACTTACCTTATACAACGCATAGGCAGTTAATGCATTTCCACTTTGAGAATGCTTTAGGATGTTTACAACGCTTTCAGGCAACCCTATGAATTCAAGAAATGGAACGACATTTACTCCCCTGTAAAATGAAGACATATTAAAATAAATTACATCATTCCTATTTCAGTAAACATTTTTGTAGAGTTATAATAAAGAAGGATTTTTACATTTGATAACAAATTACTTATTTTTTCCTCAGCTGAAACAGAGTAATGTATGGTCAATAGGTTATAAGAAGGAAAGCATGAAGTATATCATGTACAGATGATTTCCAGTTTTGAAATTTAATTTTAATATTATAAAAGTATGATTTACAACCCGTGTTCCATGCCCTAGGGATCTGGGAGGGTGTTTTACATGATACAGATTTCAAATTAAGTTTGCATGTATGTAGAATTATAAATATATCTAAATAGCAAAAATATAACCAGACTGTCAATTTGATATTTCCGGTGGGAAAACTAGCAATTTAGAATGTAATGATTTTGGCTCTGCTTATTTTTACCTAAATTCTGAATCCTAAGAGCACCAAATGGAAAGGATCAAGCATACCATAGTACCTGCAGGGGCCAGGTTGATGATATTTGATTAATATAGTATATATCTTCAACATTGATGATGTAGTGCTATGCATTAAAACATTAGGAACTATTTCTCTAGGCTATTCAGACATAACTGATTCTTAACTATTGTCTTTACTGTGATAACTCAAGGCCAATATGAATGAAAGTATTAGTTTTCATGGCAGACTGTATGATTCACATTAAAATAGTTTTGGAATGTTTGCCTCAACCATAAAAGCTAATACTGAAGTAGATAATGCCAAGTTTTAAAAAATCAAAATTCTATCTGGCATATATCAACTTCTTGTTTAAACAAGCTACATAATTAGTTAATATGTCTTAAGAGAAAAATGTAGTCAAGTTCTTCTGAAAAAATGAATTAAACATTATTCTGAACATGTAGTCGCCATTAAATTAAAACTGAATATCAAGTGTTAAGCTTAGTCCATTTGTACCAACGAAATTTAGCTGATTTCAAACTACTTTAACCTGTGCCTTGGAGAGTTATTGTTGGAAATATTATTGAATATAACTCACAATATGAAAAAATGAAGTGTCACAACCCTATGTTTCTCTGAAAAGAAATTCAATTACTGTGTCTTTAAGGCTTGGTTAAAAGACCCTGGACTGTTTACTGGAAAGTGGACAGTTCGAAACCCAAGTACTGGGTGATGGGGTGAGCTCCCATTCTTGTCCTATCTCCTGCCAACCTAGCAGTCTGAAAGCATGCAAATGTTAAGTAGATAAATAGATATCACTTTGGTGGAAAGATAACAGCATTCCATGTGTCTTGGTGTATAGATATGCTAGCCACAAGACCACAGAAGTATCTTGGGGCAATGTTGGTTTCCTTGGATAGAAACCCCCTAGAGCTAGACACAACTGGGCAAGGGAAACCTTTATCTTTTTATAATGTAACCAAGCTTTTCTTTTCAGATTGCTTTCTAGTCCAACCTCCTGCTTAGACAAGCCCTATATCACTTTTGATTGGCAGAAAGTTTCCAAAGTCTTGAAATAAGATTTGTTAGGATAGAAACTTAACTGTTGATCTGTTTGGAAAGGGGTAGTTAAAATAGATAACAGTAAATAAACAGTTAATGTGTCAATTACTGGTAATGCCGAAGTGAAGATTTATTCATTTTAAATAGGTTACAATTTGTAGTCTCTCATGGAACAATGATAATTAGTGAGCAGAAGGACAAGTGTCTCTGACATCAGAAGGTAATATAACTGTTTTAGTTATTCCAACCAGATGGCATTAAGTGCCCTTTCTAAAAGCAATAGGTCTAAATGTCATTCTAAATGTATCCCTTCTCAGGGTAATAAACATCCAAGCTGTTTAAAATTTTGTTTCCAGACATATATTTTTCTTCAGGTATTAAGAAAAAAATAAGTAGTTGGTTTTGTTAAGATACTACAGACATTAATTACATTTACTTCTCGATCATGTAGCTAGATAGTTTTAAACAAATCTAAGGATCTAAATTGGAACTCTAGAATATTAATGTTTGGGATGATTGTTTTTAGTTTTCAACAAGATATATTTTAAATCTACATAGACATTCAAATATATTTAGGATCCCTCTTGCAGAACTACTGAATTCATACAGCACAGCGCCTTTAAGAACCATTTAAAGTGCTAGTCTACTCATATGTCCACGGGATTAATCCCACTGAACTTTGTCACACTTTTGTGTATATGGCAGGGGTTCCAATTTTGTAACTTAAGCCAGAGATATTTTAAATATTCACTAGTAAGGTTTAGAGCAAGCATACAGCAGAATTACCGAGCAGAGATCCTATATTATATATTAAGTTCACAGCCCTAGCAGATATTTTCTTAAGTATTAATTAAACATGTACTAATTATTCTATCTTCATCATTAGCATTTTTACATTATTCACAATACAACTGCTCACCTTTTGAAATAAAACTAGGATTAAAACAGAAAATAAAGCATCAGAACTGCTATAAACCCAAGTATAACTTCCTATTTTATATATAGACTCCCTCACACTATTTTTTCAGGTAGTTTTCAATTTATGGTTACAATTGAACTCAAAATTTCTGTTGCTTCAGTTTTGTCCCATTTTACAACCTCTTTTGCCACAGTTGTTCAGTGAATCACAGTAGTTGTTAATAACATAGTTAAGTGAATCGTGCTTCCCCATTGGATTTGTTTGTCAAAAGGTTGTAAGAGGTGATCACATGATCCCAGGACAACCGTCATGAATACATGCCAGTTGCCAAACATCTGAATTTTGATCATGTGACCATAGGGATGCTGCAACGGATGCCAAGTCACTTTTTTCAGAACTATTGCTTTGAACTTTCACTAAATAAATGGTTCTAAGTCAAAAACTATCTGTAATGCAAACATTTTATCAGTTTTAAAAACATTATGTTAACAACATTGCACATTTTATTGCACAAAGCAAATAAATATTTAAATGTTGACTTTGTAATTTTATTTTGAAAAATAATAGAGATAAATAACCATGATTTAAAAATTGCTGTTTGTTCTTATCTGGTAGGCCAGGAACTAAATTTGGAGCTTTCTATAACCTAACAGAAGTTGCATGGAAATAAATGAAGTAGGGCCTCTTTCACTACCCACAAATCCTACTTTCCCCTAATCAATATAGTGGCACAGAACAGGAGTGAAGGAAGGAGACCTCCAACAGAAAGAACATCAAATTTGATAGATTTAGGTAAGAAAATCACAATGCAATTTTACAGAATTATATTAAACTTCCCACTGAGTTCAAAGGATTATTATTAATATAAACTTACAACTTTAATCTATTAAAATCAATTTTATTTTAGAGTATGCATAGGCACTTTATGTGCATATGGGCTTCCTACTCAGAAAAGTTACAACTCCTTGTCTTTTACATCTAAATGCATTTCTTTCTTCATACAAAATCAAGTATTTTCATAGCAATTGTTCAAGTATGATTAGAGATTTTTGATAACATTCTAAGATTTTTTTTTCTAATTTCAAATATGATAAGCTCCAGGCTCTTTAATTCTACTCTTCTTGGGGACTCTTCTACGGCTTTCAATAAGCAAAACAGTGTCCGTTAACTTCTCAGTCT
>JAPKID020005163.1:0-11274 GCA_026931265.2 Tropidonophis doriae | reverse complement strand
GTAATCTGACTCAGTCCAATCAGAGGCAGATGGAGATAACCCATTCCTGGATGCTATCTTCCCCTTATTAGAAGAGGTGTATCAGGTAAGTACCAACGCCCTATCTCAGGACACTGCAATCGTTATAAATGTGAGCCAGTTGTCAAGCATCCGAATATAAATCACATGGCCATGGGGATGCAGCAAAAGTCATAAATGTAAAAAAGTCTTAAGTCACTTTTTTCAGTGATGTTGTAACTTTGAACAGTCACTAAATGAACTGTTATAAGTCAAGGACTATCTGTAATTGCACTAATTTGTTTGTGTTCTGCATGTCAAAATCAGTTTTTAAGCTACTTGCTTATCACCTCTTTACTCTTCATAAACTAATTCTGGAATAATTGATAGGGCAGATGTCGCACCCAGAATATTGGAGAAAGGGGGGTTGGTATCTGAAAAAGGAAGTGGCAAACTACTTTGACCTGTAACCAGAAAGTCCTCAAAGACATGTCCACGAATTGGGGGAGCTGAACTCAACTGGGTACAACACAAATCCTAAATGTTCACAGAAACAAGAATGAATGATTAGCAGGCACGTCCCTAGAACTAAAGATTTTCAATGGCTGCCATGATTAGAGAAAATGGAAGTGAAAATCCAACTTTGGAAGTAACCAGTTTGGACAGAGAAAAAGACAGCAAGAAAGTCTACAAAGAAAAATAAATTGTTTAAAAAAAAATCTCAGTCCTATTGCATTCTTTGATTGGCTAGATTCTCATCATGCCAAGTTACAGCTTCTTTGGGTTTTGGATTAAATGTTCTGTCAATTCAATCATAATTATATAGCAATCTATAGTGTCAGACTGATGCACGGTTGATGTTACCACACAAATGCCACAGTTGTATACAACAGCCTCTGAGGTTCAGACAGGACTGCAGAAAGTCAGCAGAAGAGCCAAAGTGCAACCTCAAACTCTCACACTTTACTCGTATTACATGAAAATGACTTTCCTGATCAGCCATATTTTTTTTCCTCCAAAGGGAATAAGTGATATTCAAGGAAATGAATCTTCCTTCTCATTTCGACTAATGAACCAATTGCATTATTTTTATGCAAAATACATTCTGAACATATTTCCTTCACCAATATTAGTAATGTTTATGTTATTTTGAAAGAAAGGCAGTAGTGTATTAACTATTAAGCAGACTAAGCACATGCTTAGAGCACCAGGCCCAAGTGGGCACCACAAAGTGGTGAGAAAGAAAATGAAAACGCCAATGAATATTTGTGCAGTATGTACAAAGGAGAGGGGCATCAAGATTTGTCAGTGCTTAGGGCATCACTGAGCCTTAATCAGCCACTGGGGGAAGGTCTGATTTGATTTATTTAGATTTATAAATCTAAATATAGATTTATAAATCTAAATCTAAAATAAATCTAAATCTAAATCTAAATAAATCTAAATCTAAGGAGTGGAATAAGAGCAGAAGCCCCAAACCCTTGAGATACATAATGCACGTTTTACTTTTTATGAAAAGAAAAATGGACCTTCCGTTATTGACTACTCTGCCATCAAAAATAAAAATAAAAATCAAGAGAAATACAGATTGATATGCAGCTAGTAAAACAACAAAATCAATGAAATAGCAATTTAAAATCAAGTGATAACAAGCCTTAGGAAGTAAATGGCTGAGCAATGAAGAAAGATATTTCAGCACTGCCTGAATACTAATTGAACCCAGTGGAACAACTGAAACATTTTCTTCAAGTAACAGACACCATCTTCTTCTTGTGAATATCATAGCTCCTTTAGTTTCGAAAGAGATTTGCTGTTCGTAATTGAAACCATGGAATGGAAACAATCCTTTGCTGCTGAAAATATGAATATAGGTACATCAGAAGCAGGAGAATACACATAAAGAAACACATACTCACACAAATGCAATCAGAAAGCTCATTTTCAAGTGGTCGAGCTAGCTGAATGAATGAAAATAAATAAATACATAAGCAAACGCACTCATAAACGTTCCAATTACAACGCTCATCACAAATGACATCACTGGCTGCCATAGCAAGCTGTGAAGACCACAGCTGCTGATATCACTGCATATGACAGATGATGTCATTAGTAATTTATTGATACACTGTATGATTTTCATTACTTCCCCTGGGATTTGGGGGAAGCAGTGCTCTTCCCAAACCTCCCCCAAGTTTCCAGCTCTCCACAGCTGTATTGCACTTTGAAGCATTTACGCAATATTTACAAAAATTACTTAGCGTTCCAGTATGAAAATCCTGCAAATAAATCAGTACCCTATTTTGCTTGCTTCAAATTAACTAATGAAATCATGGCAGTGGCAAGACTAAAATTTACATGCTTCCTGATTCTCATCTCTTTGTCCTGTGTTTCTTATTTTCCAAATAAACATTATGAAAATATGGAGTCCATTCAATTAAATAAACACCCTGTCCTATGTTTTTACCTTTCACATTTGGGGGCAAGAATGATAATTATTGTTGCCTTTTATTTGAAGATCATCATCTTACATGTTAGATGACTAAATCACTAGATTGCTAAATGTGACTTAACCCTGACTGAGGCTAAATAATTTGCATTGGATGCTCTGATTGATCATGGTTCCAATGAAGTGCCCAGGGTACATCTGTCTGAGATCAATTTCAATTAATCTGCCTTAAAATCTGCACAAAGTACTTCAGACTTACGTTCTGCACCAGTTTTGTAGATTTGAACTACCTTTGATTCAATTTCTACCTTCCGGTTTATCTTCAGAAACTAGAACTGGAGATTTTTTTTCTATTTAGCTCCACCTATATGGTTCCTCCATTTAGCTGATGTGTGTCTTGACTTTTTACAATTAGGTATCAAATTAGGGCATTATTATCATTTTTATAATGCTGTGGTATTAAAATGAAAAATAGTAATAAATAAATAAACTTTTACTTTAACAACTTCAATTTTATCCTTTTCCAGGGATCCTGTGCTTAATTGTCTCTTTGGTGCACGTTGTGTCTTATTTTATTTATTACTGCTACTACTTCTTATCTCTTTTTATGTTTTACCTTATACAAGAGACTTCTTATTTACTGAGATATGGAACATAGTTATTTACTATGAATTATGAATTATGATATGGAATTTTACTTGCTGTATATCATCCTCCTGCTTTTTTGCTTAATAGTCTTATACTTAAGCATGGCCTAAAATCTTTGTTTTCCAGGAAGACCAGAAAGAAAAAAGAAACCAAGAGAAAAAATATCCAGCCATCAGGCCTATTTGATCAATGATAAATTGCACAGAGTTTGTATAGCTCCCTGCTTTCTTTTTCTTTCTTGGCAGTGTGGAATTTAATGTTACACATGCCAGAGCCCAAATACAATAGTTTTGACAGCTGTAGAGGGTGGGGGAGTGCTCAGTGTTGAAACTGAACTCTTCACCCAGTCTCCTGGTTGTGATGGGGAGGACTTCTGCATTGAGACAGATGGCTCCAAAGGAAAGTCATCAGAAAATGTTGACATAGTTGTACATTCTTGCTTCCATGTTGTAGCCCACATATATTTCTTTAAAGAAGAATTTTATCTCCTTTTGCATCTTTCTTCATTTTAATAAGACAGATTAAGTTTCACCTCATGAGACATGGGAGCAACAGTCTTCACTCTTCCTGATAAACAGCCAGGATGCCATGTGTGCTGTTACCCATAAACTGCCCATCATGAGCTTGGAGAACATGATACTCTGTTATGTACACCAAGAAAAGGAACATAGCTTGGGCTACAGGATATTCTTCCTTATAAGATGTTTAAAAAGAATATGTTACTTACTATACTCTATGCAGAAACCAAGTCAAAAATTTTACAAGTCTGTGTATTAAAAACAAAAATACTTTTATACCATTAAAGTGAACTGCCAGGAAGAAAAGGAAAAGCAGTCATATCTGTGCCCCACATTGAAATCATTTATACCATGGCTTTTTCATGGAGAAACACGGGATTTGGTTTGGTTTGGTTTGGTTTAGTTTAGTTTAGTGGCACGGAATATTTTTAAGAAAGGTATTCCTTCTCTGACTTCTGGAAGAAGAAATGGTGAACTGAAAATGGCTCTGAAAATTGGAGCCAACAATCGAAGGATAAAACAATCAACTTTTGTGTTCAACTTTTGTCTTAAGAGGTTATAACTTCTGCAATTTCAGATAGCATTTAATGGAAAGTACACTAAAAATAATTAAATAAATAAATATATCCTGCCACATCAAAAGAACACATTTGTCATTTGGTGTTTACCAAATATAAACAAAGAGAAACATGAAAGTGTGGGTAGTCTGAATCACACTGAAGATCTAAGTGCTTAAGCGTTATCTATTTTTGAAAGCAGTTGTGGATGGAAAGAGTCAGGCCATATCCTTTTGGGATGTGATGTGCCAACAGATGGATAAATGACTGCCAAGAATGGGATAGATCAGTCTTGTTCTGGAGCCAATCCATGTCTAGCACCTGAGGAGGACAAGGGTGGATTATGGAGAAGGACATAGTTTCTTTACCCTCCAGAACATGGAAAACCACATGGAATTAATGTTCTCCCTGCCCCCCACGTTTGCATTGGGATATGTGTTCCTCTCTCAGCCCAGTTTACCAGCTCCCACACTCCTGCTGCTTCTTGACTCTATCTTGCCTCCCCATTATTCTATAGCATCTCAGCTAATAGCTATAGACTAGATAGTGAGGACTTACTGAAGGATGTTGGGCTTATTTTGTCCATCCTATGTCCCTATTTCTGTCAGTTGGGGCTAATGGAAATATGCTACCGGAAGAGAATTTGTTTCTGGAGGCAAGGAGCTCTTGCTTTTCATGTTACCCAGCTTTCAAACACTCCTTGGTGGGCTTCTCTATAGACAAGGCTAGCTCAGATCAGAATCTATCCATGCCTGCTTAGTCCATGCTAAGATGGACTGTTGACAGTTTGTTGAGTAGACATCCTTGTGCCAGAACCCTCATTACAATATCAACCCAGTATTGAAACAAGTTGAAGCTGGATGATCAGGAAACTAATGTCTTTCCTGGGGAAATGGTACAAGCCCTCTTCTATTCAAATAGTATTTGCTAGTGAGGGATATGATGACTTCATTTGTCCTGCTGAACAGTTCATTGCTCCCATTTCAATTATGTGGGATGAGGAAATATTGACTACATGGAACACCAGTTCCCATCCATAACTTTCATGCAACATGCTGTTACCTCCTACCATAGAGGGCTTTCCTTCCCTTTACTCTCCTACTTGCCTACTCCTTCCGTCAAGCATGGGCCCTTCCCTTTCCCTTCCATTTGGTCTCTCTGAAGTGTCCTGTTTTTCCCCAAACAGTGATAGAGAAAGGTGTTTTTTTAAATTAGTAACTTCTTTTGTATGCTTGGATTAATGTTCTTCAGGAATTGATTAAAATTGGGGCAATAAAATATAGTTCCTGTGCTTGCATAATATATTATGCCCCAGTAAATACTCATGTTATGATGGGTGTTCCCAAAGCAGAATGAACCACACATTTGCCAATTCATTTTAGTTTGTTTGGTTATTCTACAATTTCCAATGATTTATAGCTCAAAGTTTTCCATGATGCTATTCTCCGAGTTTTCTGCTGAATCAAACTTATTTAGTGAAGATAAGGGTCAGGCCCTTTTTCATGAAGCACTTAGATCCGTCATGCATGCCAACCATCACCTATTGCCATTCCAGGTTCCGGCATGTACATGCGTGCCAGCCAACTAGTCTTCACATGCGTGGGAGCATCGGAAACTGGAAGAGCACCTCCTTGGTGCGTGTGCGTGTGCTGGGAAGCTGAGCTTCTGGTTTCCGGTGCACACATGTGGTGCTGGCTAGCTGGTGTTTGTACATGCATGCATGCCAGAAACCAAAGACCAGATGACCGGCACACATGCACACGCCAAGGAACTACTCTTCTGGTTTCCAGCGCTCCTGTGTTTGCATACCTGGGAGCTGCTCTTCCAGTTTTTGGCACTCCCTCCCCCACGCATGCTCCCATTTTGGCACTCAGTACCTAAAAGTTCACCAACATTGACTTAGATCAAAACCTGGAAGATTTGGAAATCAGCTTCCTTAAGCATTTATTAACCATATGGAGGATATATTATTTTATTTTTAATTCATAAGTACTGACATGATTTTAAAGAGGACTTTAACCTGGGTTTGGCTATCCGTAGCCTTATTTCATACAGCTTTTTATAAAAGGTTTGTATAAGATTCACTCTAGTATCTAGAAAGAATAATCTGCCTTCCAAAAACCCTAACATTTGAAATCATAGTTTAGAAAGAATGTAAGGCAGAATAAAATTTATACTTGGTCTGAGGTCAGGAGCCACTTTAACTTCTAATTTAGCTTTCTGACATTGTTAGATAGTATGATGTTATTGTGTTGATATGATCTCTGATAAGATGGAAACTGAACCAAAAAGAATAAACCCTTTTTAAAGCATTGTTCTTCCAGGTGACATTTGAAGTAAGGACGCCCTTCATTTCTTATTCCAAAAATGTTCACCCAGACAAGTCGTTCGCAGATTGGCCATAAGTATTTTAATGTACTAATCTGACATTGGACTTCACAATCCCAGGAGCCCTTTAAATTTGAGAAGAGAAGAAAGATAAGGTTAGCAGGAAGACATGGGTGTGTATTAAGTAGGAAAAACAGGAATAGCTGGGGGGAGATGGGACACAACTTTCCTCCAGAGGTAGTAATGATGGGAAGGATAAGACCAGCATTGTTGCTTGTAATAAAACAATTCCTCTTTTCCCCCTTACAATCAAGGAGATTAAATTGATAAGAAGCCTTTTGAGGGAGGCAGTTTGACAGCTTCACTCAAACTGATGAGTGAAACATGTTTAAATTATGTCAGAGGCTGAAAAAAAAATGACAATATTTTAAAGCAATGTTGACACCGATACCTTTTCAGGAGGAACATTTTGCACACAATTGGTTCTATTCCAGATCAAAGTTAAGGTGCTGTATGTTTGTATAAGGAGCCAACTTCCACCGGGATGTGCCTATGCCTTAGAAACTGATTATATTTAATTTCACACTTTGTTTTGAACCAGGAAAAATATGAGATTCATTTGACTCTGTTCTGCATTTAATTATAATTTGACAAAAGAAATAACCACATGACCTCTTTGATTTGCCAGAACTTTATCCAAGCACCACCTGTTGAGCCCTCGGCACTCATAGCTCTGACATATTGCAGAGAAGAAAATTATGCCGCTGGCATGCAGACTAGCAAGGATGCCAACAAAAGCACAATATAGCCTTTGTACTCAAAGCACAGAAAAATATATATTAAGCTACCAGCTATAAAGTTTTAAACAAGCCACTTTGAATTATATGTGGATATATCTTTTTAACAGGGAAAGTCCATCTAAAGAAAAAGAAAAAGAAAATGGAATGGCAAGGAAGTTTCAGACTACCATTTGGGTATGGTTTACATTGGTAAATATTGTTTGCCTGAAATAAACAAGGTTTCGCATTATTACCATGGTTTTAGATTGGATGTGGCAAGAAGATAGTCTGTTTGTTTGTGCACACTGATGTTTCGTTGTAGTCAGTGCCTCAAACTGAAATGATAAATATGATTTTAAAAAATGGAAATGGGACCCAGTTAGTAGTTGGTTCCCATGTTTGCCATATGCTAAGCTTTGAATGAAAACAGGACGGAAATGAACTTAGTATGTGTGGCCTGACCCAGTTAGGGGATATATGTGGGTAGAAGCAGGTCTGTGTTATGGTATTTCTGTAGCTGATTTGATGGATGTTTGACAATCTGTATGAGAGATATGATTCCTCAAAATGTTTAGGCAGTAAGTCCTCACATGTATGGCTCCATCAGGGGTACGATGACAGCCACCAAACATTATTAGCGAGAAAGAGCTGCTTAAGACTATTCCTGTTTATTTCAGAGTTGTGTTAAGACATGACAGCTATTTGTGTTAGAAAGATGACTTGCAAATTCACAATGCCAAATAAGGCCTCGATTTAGCCAAAGTTGAGTTCTCTTGTTTTTGATGGTATGAAATCCTAATGAAAGGAACACAATGAAACTTGTTGAAGAGATTAATTTATGTGATACTGATTTAAAAGACAAAGATAGGGTTTTTTTGTATAGTATGTAGATGACAATTATTGGATGGAAGCAAAATCTTATTTTGGCACTAATCCCTGGTCTTGAAAACTGTGAAATGGAGGCTGTTTTCAAGAATGAACCAGATTGGATGTTCCTACTTCATTTCAAAGCATTTTAGATGTTTCTCGAACCAGGATATATGAAGAACTGCACAAAATTTTAAACCATTTCTGAACTGCATAACTGATATTTATGGAGATCTATATTCTTATAGTAAAACTCTGGACTATTTTTTCATGTCTTCTTTTTATGTGTGGTCTAGACTACATGCATACATATACAATTATGTGTATTTCATATTGTTCATCCTTGTCCTACAAATGCCCCCCACAAATATGCAACTGATATATATTTTCTCCTGAAATATGCAGTACTGTATTACTTAACTCTTCACACACATTTTCATAAATGTTTTCCTAAAACTAGGAAATTGTGAGTTCTAGTCCTGCCTTAGATATGAAATCAGCTGGATGAATTTAGGCCAGTTATTTTCTCTCAGCCCAACCCACCTCACAGGGTTGTTGAGGAGAAAAAGAGAGGTAGAAAGAGTATTATGTACGTTCACTGCGCTGAGTTATTATTAAAAATAATAAAGGCAGGATTAAAAAAAATCTAAAAACAAAGTTGCTCATCTAAAAATGCAGACTAAATGACATGTTTTCTAAGTACCAATCTCTTGGGAAAAAACAAACCTTGTGAGTTTTCTTCCACTGAATTTCAGGGAGAAATTTTCCACTGCCTAGAGATTTTCTTCATATATTTAACAGGACATTGTGGCACTGAATAGATTATTACATGTAGAGTTTAGTTTCATAAAACATTAATGTTTTCTCCTTACCCATGTAGGAATGTGATTAATCTCTGACTTTTATTTCAGAAATCATTACCTGTCTTATAAAAACTCTCTTTAGTTTCCTCTATTTTTCTTGCATGTTCTTCAAAGTAGAAACTTCTAATTCACTTTGAAATTCCACTTCAGACAAAAAAGCAGTGCCATCTATGTGAATTAAGATAATCACATAGTCTTGCTGGCTATGGCTGGAGACGTGGAAAGCTATGGCAATTAACTTGCTTTGGAGATGAATTATCTTCAAAAACAAAGAAATTGACAACAATAGTTATGAAATACAATAGTCATGAAATCTAGAAGCAGTTGTTGATATAAGCAGTCAACCAAACAGGGAGGTCCACACAACTAAGAAATGTAAGGATTTTTATAGCATTAGCTTATTCTCAGCAGTACAGTAGCAGCATTTTTTTTTCATTTCCTGGTTCCTTTCTGGGTAACTCCACATAAAAATAAAAATGGGATCATAACTTTCATTCAAATATTTCTGTGAACTTAATTGCCTCAGCCAATGCAACTTTCAGTAAGTTAACCTGAAAGTTAGTGGCTTTCAAAGTAGATAACATGAAAGAAAAAAAGATGATAAACAATTAATTCATGAATTTAAGAAAAATCTGGGATTATTATTTCAAATACCCAATGTTGGTTTTAATTATTCCCATTTTGTCTTTTCCTGATTACATTCATTAGCCAGCTCACCATATGGTCCAAAATGCTCTTCCTGGATGAATTCAAGAAACAGCAGGAGATCATTCACAACGGAGGAGGACATATTGTTTTTATTTTTATTTATTTATTTAATTTATGTATTAATTTTTCAAACAAAGCTTATACATTAAAAAAACCACAAAATGTGACATGGGTGATAGGCACGCTAGGGCATTTATGCACACCCCCTTAGGAACCTCTTAAATATGGAACGGGCTCCACAGAAGTTGGAATTACAACTGTGGCAATTAGTAGCTGTTTTTTTTTATTAATAGTTTTTAATAATTTCTGTGAGATAAAGCAAGGTGTGATGGTGACAAAATGATAAGTCCCCAAAAGTATACACAGAATGTCTGTTTCCCTCTTTACATTTTTGTGGAAGGATTGGAAAAATAAGCCTCCTAAGACTTTTTAAAAGTCTGCTTTTTATTTCTATATAATAACCTACGAAAATTGTTGTGCGGTCTTAGGGTCTGAGAGCTAGGACTAGGGGTTGCCCACCTCTGGTTTAAAGGACTGAAGATACCTGGTGAAGAAAGTTTGCTGCTTCACATCAAGAAACTTTAACTGCCCAAGAAGTCAGTAGTGAAAGGACAGAATAATTGGGCCTCATATGGCAGCAGTTTAATTCTGTCAAGGGAAGTTGCTTGCTTAAAGAATCCTCTAGTAATTTGAAACTTCATTCTGGCTCTTTAATTTTCATCCCCCCCCCCAAAAAAAACCCAAAGCTAAATCAAAGTTGCCCTTAGGAAAGGAGTTGAAAGTTGAACCATCACTGAAATTAAGAGACACTCTTTTTAATGACAGTTTATCTAGAGCGATGTGTTGAATCTCAGCAAATTTAAGATGGCCAAGAAATTCTGGGAGTTAAAATCCACATATTTTAAAATCTCTGAAACTGAGAAATACTCCTCTGGGGAGAGTGAAGCCATTGAGGTTCTCCAACAATTCTGGATTCTATCTAATGCCCTCTTTTCTTTTAAGTCAAAAAGCATGAAGGAAAAAAATACACACTAAGCCTCAAATGGATGTTTTTTGCTTCCAATCCCCCCACCTCCCCGCCAATGCTTGATGAATACAGAAACATTCCAGCATCTAAGTTCTCTTTTAAATATTTGATCCTTGAATAAGCCACACCCTTGCTGAGGGTTCATTTCTCAACAATTGCAAAGAAAAAAAAATATTGCCAGGAGAACAAAATGTATAGCTAGGTGTCTGCATATTCCTTTAGTCCTGGTTATAGTTTTTAGCACAGCACTGAAATAAGTATGTTGTTTTCTGCAATAAGTATTCGTATTTTCTCTTTTTCTATGATAGATCCTGAAAAGAATGGAAAATGTTTAGAATTGTAGAAAACATGTACTATCTAAGATAAAATGTAGGACTACATAATATAAAAAGCAATAGATTGGCATTCTGTCTCAGCTTGTATGTGTGAGTGAGCATGGTTACCTCTGATAGGTTCAGATTTAGCTTTGCTGGCTGGAGAAATTTGGGAGCTGAAGTCCTTCAGACTTAAAGTTGCAAAGGTTGGAAACACCTGCT
>JAPKID020005162.1:0-11275 GCA_026931265.2 Tropidonophis doriae | reverse complement strand
GAAGAGAAGTAAGCTATGGTTGATCACGCAGTTTTCCCTAAGTGTGATGGAAAAAAATAACAGAACTCTTTGGAAATGGTCTGAATCATGATTCCATTTTGCTTCACATGTGCTCCAAACCAGCTTTTTGGAACTGTTCAAAGCATTTCACAACAACTGTGGGAGGACCAAGTTGCACGCTGCCTGCTGAAGCTAGCCTCAACCTTAAATGAAATTAGGCCATGTACTGCACATGATCCTTGTCTATTTGTGGCTAAATTCATTTTTTGACAGATTGAAATCCAGGGCTCTTTATTTATTTTTCTCATGAGGGTATGTTTCCACAATACAGTTTATGGTCAGAGCTCAAATGCTCCCAATGGGAAATGGCAGCCTACCAGAGACCATGTCTTCTTCTAACGAACTTGATAAAGATCCAAGGGATTTCTGCAAGTGAATTCCCTGGATCACTTTTGGAGTTCCAGCTTATTAGCAGTCATCTTCTGCAATGCACTCCTGGGCGGTTTTAGACATGGTCTTTGCATGCTTTATGCTGCCTGAAAGCACCGATAAAAGCTCAGCCTCCCCTTTATAGGCACTTTATAAATTATCAGAAGGCTTTAATCCCCTTTTTCATGAGATAAATGGTAGCCTAAGCCTCCAACTCTAATTGACTGGATTTTTAAAAAAGTTTGTTTCTGAAGGAAAGCAGACCCTTCACTCTGAAAAACGCTTTCCACTTTGATTAGTCCTGCAATCAAATACAGAGGGTAGAGTTCAGAAAGAGACTTGAGGTAAGGCTTCCTTACTTTGTTTATAGGCTCTAAGAAATCTTCAAGTAGAGTAAGAAATGGGGTAGAATTAGCTGCAGGTCCTCGATTCACTCAGTTGTAAAGAATGTTGAATATCTATCTAGTAATAAGCAGCTCATGAAAACAATCAGACGTCAGAGAGAATTATTAAAACTTTATGCAAAGTTAATGTATTAGACAAAATATGTTGGGGTCTGAAGCTCTGAAAGACTTTGTATGTCTAAGGGATACACTTAGCAATTTTGGGTGGGGGGGATACACTTAGCATTGAAGAGGTAAGGTCTGTAATCATTCATCATCATTCTAGCCATTGTCTATCCACTGCAGGATGGAGGCCTCTTCCGCATATTTCCAACCAATACGCTCCTGAGCTTTCTTTTGCCAATTGGGCCTGCCGTACTTGCTGATGTCATCACTCCATTTTGTTTCAGGCCTGTTTTGTGGATGCTTTTTATCAAGTGGGATCCATTCTATGACTGCCTTAGTCCACCTGCCATCAGTTTTCCTCGCTATGTGACCAGCCCATTTCCATTTCCACTCTTTTGATAATATCGTATACTTTCCTTGTTCTGTAATCCATGTGCAGGTGGTTGTAATGCTGAGCATGTATCTTTCTATGGCTGTTTGTGCCACTTGTAGCTTTTGTATCGATTGTCAGGTTAGTGTCCATGTTTCGTTAGCATACGTTAGAACACAGTGCGCACACTGACTGAAAACTTCTCTCTTCAAGCATATAGGGAGGTTGTTCTTGAAAATTATGCTTAGCTTGCCAAAGCCTGTAAAACACATTTAACATGCCATTCAATTTCCATTCATATCATCTTTCATTGAGATCCATTGGCCAAGGTATATGTAGTGGTTCACTAAGTCTAGTTCTTCTCTATAATATGCAATAGTAAAGCAATAACACAAAATGGTTGGGTCAATGCCATTTATGTAGACAGGAATTGTAGAGTTGTGAGTGTTTGTGTGTTGGTTTTTGATCATATTATGCTTATTTTAGAATTTACACATTTTTTTTTGCATGTTCCCTGCCTTCTCATGGCAGCAAATAGTATCATTATTTTTCAGGAATTGCAATCAGGTCAAACTTCAAGGATTGGAAAAAAGGGATTCCGGGGCTGCATGTCCTCTGCTCCAAATTAAATATGAAAATTAGGCCCTTTTCTTCACCAACAATATACTTTTGAACTTTGACTGGGTCTCTTTTAATCAGGAAATGGGGAAAATATATTCCCTTCGCATTTTAATGTGAACAGATTTACAATCAAAAATAATAACAACATTCCTTTGAAATTTGCACTTCTTGGAATGTTACTGTATTGTCTTCCAGCTAGAAAACAAAATCTATTTATGGGGACTTATACTTCCAAATATGCATGTTTGTGAAAATAAATCACAAAAATGTTTCATATTAGGAAAAGATATGCCCAGAACACACATTGCACGAGACAAAATGTATGTGTTTAAAAATGGATATTTAAACACAAATCTCCATCCATTAATGAAAATAAAGGAGAAACAAAGGAATTGCTTGCTGAAATGTAACATTAGGTAATATGCATTTTTTAAAATATCTCAAACTCAGTCAGAAAAGGAATGCACCAAATTTAAGATTAGAATTAATTGAATTAGACATTTGCTCATTTCTCTTTCCCCTTTCAGACTGAGCATTCATTGAATTTTCCATCCCTTATTTTCTCTCTTATTTTCATGCTTTCAGCCATATCTTCCTATAATATTGAGTCCGCTGCTTATATTCTTTTTCACTTTTGTTTCCCTACCCCCTCTCCCAGTTTTCTGGATAATTAGTAATATAAAACTTGGTGTGACACTAAAGAAGAAAAATCCCTTCTTCCTAATCCCCACAGGTCTCGGATTTCATGGCAAAACAGCTCTACAAACAAGTCTGCTTAAATGAGGAAAGTCATTCAAACATGCCATACAGAGTCACGCTTCCCAGCTCACTAGTTATATCTCTTTAAGAAATACGCACACTGGGCATCCTCACATATTCTCCTAAATTTGTCTTGAAGATATCTTGTTAATTTTTCTTTAAGAATATGTCCTTATGTCTCAACCTCTCCTTCATCCTCAAGGCTGCCCAACTTTGATCTTCTCTAACAGTGTGTGGAAGTTCTGTTTTTCATCCTCTCCCAACTAAAGTCATGCTGTACGCACAGTTTGTGTTGCTTTATTAGTAGTAACCTTGGCAGAAATGGGAGTTACCAGGTCTTATTGGCTGCTCTTTGCTGCTATAGGCATACCCCTTCTATCTGGTCACTGCAAATTTCCATTTTGGGTTGTGCTGCTGGGTTAATATGATTCAAGAAAAGTAGGATTCAGATTGCTAACAAAAGTAAGTTAAGTAAGTGAGCAAGTAAATCTGCTTTTCAAAGAGGTCCTGGTATTCTTTTCTCCAACACTCTTGTTTTTACTGTACTTTAGTGAAGGCAAGTTTGTCAGGGCCTCTCTAGTTACTAAAGCAAAAAACAAGAATTTAAAAATGGCCTCTTTCCAGCTTAATTTTCTAATTTCTGAAGAAGTTATTTCTTTTCTCTCCTCTGAATCTCTCACCATTCACCAGGTGAGGAAGGAAGAGAAATTTCTCCCTGTGTGGACTGCTATCGGGACTCTTTCACGATCAAAATTTAGTGAAAGAGAAATAACTAGAAGTTCCACACATCCTACTAGGCCACAAGAATATTTCTTTGCCTAACATGCAAAGCAACTATTGCAGTTTGCAAACCAAGGTTTATCATTTAGTGTAATGTGTGAAACCAGTCGATTGTAGGTTTCTCCACCCACCTCAAATTGTGACTTATCTATAAATTGAATACATAATTTATGATAGCTGAGTATTTCAAGAAGTGAAGAGTAAGTGGAAGTAGTTTTATTGATGTAATAGACATATAGTGCTGCCCAACTCATACGATGTGACATTGCTGGTTCTCCAAAGCTTCCCACAAATAAGAAAAACATATCATCTCTGGAAAAGTGGGCAATGGGAAAAAGTATCATACTATAAATGCCAATTGGAGAGGACTGTCAAAACTCACTATATAGCTGCTGTTTAATATTCTTTGACTCCTATGACAACTGAGGGAAGATAATAAAGTTTATATTGCTTATACTATACACAGTTACAGGAATGATCAGGAAGAGAGGAAGATTATTGATTAAATTTTGGGGCCATGCAAGTTGACACTTAAGATTCAGTCTTCTTAGGTTCTTGGCACTAAAAATCTAATATAAGATTTGGAATTTCATTAAGAACATGATGGAACTTTATAAACTAGGTCTTCCCTTTGTATACAGGATGTGTCATGCTCGAATGTACATGACCCAAATTCTCTGAACTTAAAGCAAATCACTCTGGGGAAGGGGTGGGATTCCTTCTAAATTATTCCAGTAAAAATTTGAATCTAAGAATTCTGATTTCTTTTATAGGCTGAACGAGAGTTTATGTACGCATTTTGCCTTGAAACACAGAGGGGACAGAAAATGGGGTAATTTTGTAATGTCAGTTACTGCTTGGGAAATCTTGTTTCTCTGTAGGTATTTCTGCCAATGTTTTGTTGTACTTTGCTCATCAGTTAGATTTTTCAAACTCTTCAACACATTAATTTGTAGAACTTTGCTTTATATTGTAAGTGTGGAACTTCTTTTTCTTGCACAAGTTATTTGCAAATATTTATGGAGTTTTTGCCACTAGAATCTTCCAACTCTGAACAAGTGCCATCTGCAGTTAGGAATTTGTTGAAGGTGGGTCCAAGGCTTATAGGAAAGTTATTTAGCCCATGAACAATCTTGAGAAATACTATTTTGTAAAAACAGAGTTGATAGCTATAAGGTCTGTGGAGCAGTCTCTTCCAACTTGGCTGCTGTTATAATCATATTATAGCATTAATATTCATATTCAGATACATCAAACAAGAACCCTGAACTGGAGCACATTTCCTATGTATACTGTATATTGCTAGTATAAAATTGGGGACCATGCTGTAAATATGTGCTTTCCGTGTATCACATGACTCTGGACTTTAGCAACCCCCATTGAAGAGAAAGAATAAAAAAGGTAGAAGGTCAGCAAAATGTTTGATTTTTTTCAGTCTCCTGAAGATGCTAGGTGGAAGCAAATACAGCAAATCTTGCCTACGCTGCACCTTTATCCTACTTGGGACGAAATGCGTCAGCTACAAAGTTTCTGATGGAAATTAGAATTTTTCTGCTCAAGGGAGGAGTAAGGGAGGGATCTGGAGGAAAATATTGACTTCGCACAAATCTGTCGTTGTTGTGCTTTGTTGGAGTTTGTGATGGTTTCATTGGGACAGGTATTAATGAAGAGGTTGGTAAAAATACAGAGGTAGACTGCCATTTATTATTAGAAGTTCTTCTTTAACTTCTCCCTGTGATCTTTGCCATTTCCCCCCTTTGAATCTAGACAGGTATCTCAATCCCCAATGGCATCTAAAATCCAATAAATTCCACACAACGGACACCTATTACATACAAGAAAGGATGCCCTCTTTCTATACTAGCCTGAGCAATGTCTGAATAACACATCACAATGAATTAAAAACTTGAAAGGTTTCCATTTGTACATTGCAACATAGAACATGATAGCTAAATTTGGTACCAATCTGTTGTAAAAATCAACAAATCATCAAAAGGATTGTAGCTGTAGCATATATTGGAAATTCAGTTTTGAAGAATTCACATTTGTTGCATTTATTCAAAAGTAATAGTTTACCAGTAATAGTGTAACACTTTCTTGATGTTCTGCAAATGCACATCTTCATTGTCTCAAGGATATTATTGAAACAACTCTTAGATGTAATGAAGGATGATTTTTTGTGTGTGTTTGACTAAAAAAATAATAATAAAAAAAGAAACAACTCTTAGTCCTGGGAAGGAGACAGTGTCAAACCACTTCTGAAAATCTTCCCAAGAAAACCACAGGGACATGTCCTGGCAATTACCAGGGACCACAATGACTTGTCCTGGCACTTGCCAGGAGTTAACACTGACTTGAAGGCACAGTAAAAAGTGGAAAAGCAATATACACCTTTGTGTGCTTTTACTGCAAGGCGATCAAACTGCTCAGTCCTAGAGGAGGTCAACCCTGACTGCTCTGTAGAAGGCCAGATCCTGAAGATGAAACTCAAATACTTTGGCCACCTAATGAGAAGGAAAGATTCACTGGAGAAGAGCCTAATGCTGGGAAAGATTGAGGGCAAAAGAAGAAGGGGGCGACAGGGAATGAGGTACTTGGATGGATTCACTGAAACAGTCAATATGAGCTTAAATGGACTCCAGGGGATGGTAGAGGACAGGACAGCTTGGAGGAGTATTGTCCATGGGGTCGCAATGAGTCGGACATGACTTCGCAACTAACAACAATAACAAAGGGACATATAGGACAAGAGCTAGACTGCTTCACCATGGTCTGGAAAAAGCTGCAACCTTTAATTGCAACCACAGATGAGTTGAAGTGCAAGCCAGCAATAGGACCCAAATTGACTTCTTAGAATAGGGAACATCAGCATCACTCCATGAGGCAATACAATATCTTGGGCCATTTCATTTAGAAAGCAGAGAAGGTGACAACCTGAATTGGTTCCTCCATTGCAATATGGGATTTAGAGACTAAAATACTTTGTCTCTTCCCCTCTGCATATGTTTTATATTCTTTCTTCTAAAGACCATAAGATTCTCCTCTGACCCTTACTTCAACTCTGTTTCATCATTTGGAGACAATTAAATTTCATGGAGATTTGAATTCAAGACACTCTGGCCCCAGCTGAGCTGTATAAAGACAAACAAAGCACAATATTCAATTGTCCTCTAATTTTGATCCATATTATAGTTCACTTACCATACATGTCAATTGTCTTCTTTTGAGCATACAAGTCCCTCCTTCAACGTTTTTGTATGAACACAGAGTACTGTTCCTTACTGTCTGTCTTCCAAGTAGATGGGATGGTTATTCCATCATCATTAGAAAAGAGAATTAATGGCCCTATAAACATGAATGACTGACTACCACAGATTGAAAGATATCTATCATCAACTCTTCATCCATCCATCTATCCATCTGCCTATTTTCCTCCCATAGTAAACCTGTTGACACACATTTCCTTTTTTCCCCTTTGTCCATACTATACCAATTTTACACAATTCCTTCAGTAACTAGGCTGCCTGTGGCTTTCCGGGTGCGCTTCAAGGTAATAGTAACTATCTTTAAAGCACTCCATGGCAAGGGACCTGGTTACCTGCAAGACCACCTCCTGCCATCAAATACCTCCCACTGACCAGTGCGCTCCCATGGAGAGGGCCTCCTCAGGGTGCCGTCGGCCAGGAAATGTCAGCTGGCGACCCCCAGGGGGAGAGCCTTCTCTGTGGCGGTATAGAAATTTAAATAATAATAATCGCTCAGGTAATGATTGGTAGCATGATTGAGTTAATGGGAATAAGATTAAAAACTTAGTTACCAGTCAGATGATTGAACTGACAAGGACTCCAATTGTGGTCAAAGCTCGTATTATATAGGAGAATGGCGAATCTCTGGCACGTCTATCACAGGTGGCACATGGAGCCATTTCTGAGGACATGTAAGATCCAGTGCACATACACGCGCTGGCCAGCTGATTTTCAGCCTTGATTTTCGGCCATTTTTCACCCTCTGGAGGCTTTCCTGAAATCTCCAGAGGGCAAAAAACAGTCCCACATGCAAACTGGAAGTATGGGAACAGGCTTCCGGTTTGCACGTTGGGCTGTTTTTTGCCCTCCAGAGGCTTCAGTAAACCCTCCTAAAGCATCCAATCCTGAACTTCTGGTTTGCCTGTTGGGCCATTTTTTGCCCTCCCCGGGCTCCTAGAAAGCCCCTGGAGCCTGGGGAGGGTGAAAAACAAACCTACTGGGCCCACCAGAAATCAAAAAAATGGGCCGTTTCTAGACTTTGGTGGGTGGAGAGCCTTTTTCCACCCTTCCCAGGCTCCAAGAAAGCTATGCATGCATGGCTTTTGGGGGGCTGTCACACGTATATGCGCAGGAGGCAAGCCACAAGGGCATTAAATTATGGGGTGGGCACACCCATTCCCACACGTGATAGCAGGTAAGCATATGCTTTTGGCACCCATAGCAAAAAAAGGTTCAGCATCACTGATATAGGTAGTCTTAGTTTATGGGAATAAGATTATCTCATTTTATTGACCATCTCATTTAGCAACCATTCACAGTTATGATAGTTATGAAAAAGTAACTTTGTTAGCTTTAGTTTTAGTTTTAGTTTTATTTCATTTCTATCCCGCACCCATCTCCACAAAGGGACTCGGGGCGGTGCACAGGGAATATTAAAACATCATACAAAATACAATCATAATAAAATAAATTAAATAAATAACCCTGCACTAAAATCCCATTAGTTTATAAAATATCCCCAAAATTAAAAAATTTATAAACTGTGGATGCTGGGCAGGGTGGGGTCAGGGTGGGGTCAAATAAACAACCAGGAAACAAGTTAATTTTGGAAATAGATTGTACAAGTATGATATCTTTTGAATTATGCCCATTTAAGATCAAAATCATTCTGAAACATTCCAAGTTCTTTGTTTCTATCCCAATCCCCATGAAAAGTGTTTCATGCCTGCACTATCCACTCACATTTTCTTCCTCTTTTCCAATGTTTCCAGTACTTGCTAATTTTGAGTTCCTTGCTTGTTTAATATGCCAGTGGAGAAATGTTTGTTTCTAGTAATCCATCCTGAGAACACATTTCCAACAATTAGAACAAAGCAAGAAGAAATGAGGAAGTAATGTGGACTACAGAGTCAAGAAAACCAAGCAAAAACAATAACATCGTGAGAATATCTTCAACTCACAATTACAGGCTTTGTACAGAATTCTTTGACTTTAGAAAGCAGCAGCCTAAATATGTAATTAATCTATTCATACCTCTTCTGTACAACTAATAACATAATACAGTACAGCCTGAAAGATCACAGCCAGTAATAAAAAGACTAGTTGATCAAAATAAAAATGCTTATCCAGAAGTATCCTCACCTTGACTGCAGCTTTTTATTTCCATGATGATTTTTAGAAAATATTTTGTTTATTCTTGGCATCAAGTTTAGGACCTTATGGGACATCAACAACAAAATGACAAGAACAAAACAATGGTGTGGCTTTTTTGCCAATTTATAAATTGTGTCAGTAGTGTTTCTATTGAAATAAGTTCAGGTTACCTTCACTTTTCTTGCTATTTTTTTTTCTGATTTGAAATTAAAATGTTGAAATCCACTGAAAAATTATTACCGTATTGTTTTGAAAGGAGAACATTTGAAAAAATGGTGTTATTGTATATAAATAGAGCAATAGTTCATAGAATTATCCATTCTGTGTACTTAGCTTCTTCCATGTGCTATTTCCACCCACACAGAGATATACACAATAGATGAAGCAGGAAAATTGGTTAAAATAGAAAAGACATAATTTAATCTCTATAATTAGCCGTAAACTGACTGACAGAAGGGTTGCTTAGTATGGCACTGAAGGCAGACCAATAAAATATAGCTGAAAATACCGACATAGCTTCCTAAAAGCTAAAATGATCCAGATTGGTGTTTTTTTTAATGAACTTCTAATCCACAACATGCAAGGCTTATTGCTAGGGAATTTATAAAGTATTTGGGCAATATCAAGCTTCTTAATTCATTGATAGAAACCTTTTTGACCAGGTTTCTTTTCCTTAATAAGAATAAAGAGAGCTCTCAGAAGTAAACACGGTGTAGATATTTCTTAGGAAGCTAGCTTTAACTTCTGCATCAGTACTCTTTAGTCCTCTCCCTTTCCCATACGTGTTTATACTGATGAGTTTGCAACTAGCAGGGCTTTACCTAGATAATAGCATTATGAAAATCTGCAAGAACTGATTGGTAAAATAAAGGCCAATAATCTCCACAGGGAGGCTGTTGCACAATTCAGCATGCAACAGAAATACAATGCAATCTCACCCCAGCCCCATGAACTGAAAAAAATTGCATTTGCATCAGTTTCTATCAGATAGATCTCATTATTTGGTCCAAACTGGTTGGAAAAGGTGGGTTTGAAGGTATCCATATGCACTCCATGAAAAAAATATCACTGTAAATTGGACTCAGAAGCCAATTAGCAACCAATAATAATAATTCCAAAGATTCTTTAGGGCCAAGAAGAGTGCATTAAAATAGTCTAGTCCTGTGTAGGCTACTGTTTCACTTTGCTCAGCACTTTGTTCAGTTTGCTTCCTGATGAATCAAGCTGCTTGCTTTTTGTATCATCATTTAAGGCAGGGGTGTCAAACTCATGTCATCATGGCAGTGTAACATAACATATAGGGACTTTTTCCCCTTCGTGTGGACATGGCCAGCATGTGACCATCTGGCCCAACAGTTTGACAGCCCTGATCTAAGGACATCCAGTGGCAGGGAGGTGGAGAAGTACAAAGAGAGGATGTAGGAGAATTTTTAGTAGACAAAAATGGCTCCTTATGAAAAGAAATTTGAAAACAGGATATTTTAAATGCAAGGCAATAAAGACAGATAACTTGTGGCTATAATAATTCTACAAGCAATCTTAATCTTCTTAGCTAGCTTCTTTTCCATGATTCTTTGTTGCAGATGTTGATCTTCTAATATAGTATATGGTGAAGAATGATAGAATACAATGATGTGCTATTATTATTATTATTATTATTATTATTATTATCAATGACAACTCTGAATTTTAGATTTCATCTGAACAAGAGTAGAACCAGTTTTTCTTCAAGAACATGCAGAATCTCAACAAGTCCTAGATGGAAATATTTTACCAATTCTTTGTTTATGAGATGGTTTGTTCCTTTATGTGCTAAGGATACAATCAGCATATCACAATTTTTGTTCCTTCCTAATAGCTCACCCAGATAATGACTTTAGTTTTAATGATGGTCATAGCAAACGGTACTATGGCAAAATACATTATCAATTTGTGGATATTGTAGGACAAAACGTTTCAGAAAACAAACCCCCAAATACTTCCAGATATTTGAGGAATATTATGTAATTACTGATCTTCAATTCAGCTTGCACTTTTTTCTGTATATTTCATAAATATAACTTATTAGTTTGTTAACCAGTATGAGAGTCAGTTTTGTTTAGTGGTGAAGGCACTGGGTTAGAAAACAAGGGACTATGAATTCAAGACCTACCTTAGCAATGAAAACTGTCTGGGTGACTTTGGGACAGTCACTCTCTCTCAGTCTGAGCTCACAGAGCTCACAGAGCGAGCTGCACTGGCTACCTGTGGCCTTCAGGGTGCGCTACAAGGTTATTCTAACCATCTTCAAGACGCTCCATGGCACAGGACCTGGTTACCTCCGTGACCGGTTGCTGCCCCATACCTCTCTCCGTCCGATCCGCTCTCACAGAGAGGGCCTCCTCCGGGTGCCGTCGGCTAGACAATGT
>JAPKID020005161.1:0-11276 GCA_026931265.2 Tropidonophis doriae | reverse complement strand
TTTAAAACGTCCTTGTAGGATTTCATTCTGAATACAATTCCAAATGTACACTATAGTCCCTAAACCCCTTTACAGCACTGGAGGTTGAATAATTTTGACCACAACTGTAGATCATTACAAATTGTGAATAGACCTTAGAAATTTTGAGATCCCTAAAGATGCAGTATCAGATGAAGTGACCACTTTACTCGGGCAGGCAAGAATTATTGGAGAGAACCATGGAAAAATAGAAATAATCAAAAAAGAGGATGATAGAAAACAAGTTGATTTGATATCACTAAACAACAGAAGCATAAACTTACAAAAAGAACAAAAAGACAATATTGACAAAAAGTTGATCAGGTTACCCAAACACAGAAGCAATTAAAAAACAAGCACAACCAATCCACATATTTACACTAATTAGGTAATGAAATATATGACAGTACAGTGAGTTTAATGCAATAGATAATTTATATTTGCCTTAATTGAGCACTTGTTCCAATTTCAGCTTGTCTAAAATCCCCTTTTTAGCATTTGCTTGTTAATTCATTCAAATGCTGATAGTCAGCTTCTTAGTTGGCCATTCTAAACTGTCAGCAATTTTTCCTGAACTGATTTCCTGGTTGACTCAAATCCATCTTTTGCACATTTTACAAATAACTTATTTTCACTCACATTGGCACATTGAGTGTTTTTATCTGCAGTTTTCACCTTATTGTTGCATTGAACTTTTATACATTAAAATATACCATCCTGTTTCAGAAGACTTGAGTCCAAGTCTGATTTCTGGGTTGGTTTTTTAATGAAGTTAAAACCTGTGCACTTTTCAGCTTTCAGTGATTCTGCCTGCCTTGTGCAGCATATCAGTAGGAGCATGCTTGGTTCTCAACTGCTATCTTTGCAAAATGCTTTCTTTACAGCCAATTGTGATTGAAAACATGACTGAGTTCAAACGCAGCCTACCACTCTTCCCTCTGGTGAAACCTCATATCAATTTCATGGCCGCAAAACTGTGAAGAATCTTGCTGGATGAAGAACTGGAAGAGGATTAATATGCCTTCAGTGGCTTTTCATAGTGGACAAAGACCTTATCCTTTAGAACAAGTGTTCCAGGATTCCTGATTCCTTCTAGGTTCATCCAGCATCAATGCTGCAATAGGGATACAGCAAGTTAAGCAAGTATGCTCTAGTCATGTGTTATATGTTTGTTATAGAGCCACTATCAGAAACTAAAATTAAGTGGTATATATGAAGATCTGTGTAGGTAAATGGTATATTTTACAATAATGTGGCCCTTTAAAAGTTTAGTTTGCATGGATTGTGAAGAAGTTTCCATACCAGTATGATCTTCACTTGCAAATCATTGCTTTTTTTTTAAAGATCAACTGTTTTGGAAGCATATTTTATTGGACAAGAAAGAAAATATTATTAAAAGGCCATATTGATGTTTTTAAGGGAAGCATGGAGTGATACCATTTTTTTTAAAAAAATAGATTCTTGGAAGCAGCCATTTAGATTCTATGTAAAATCAGTGGAAAAGGGGAGAAAAAAAATTAACAAATATCTTTGAAGAGTTATTAGAAAAGTCAAAATAGTTTTAATCTTTATATCTCTTTAAGAAGATTTTATATACAGACTAGTAAAATGCTGGAAACACTTGGGTAGCTATGTTTTTCTTGCCAAGAGTGTTACTTTATGTTTATAAACTTTACGTTTTCTTAGGGTTGCACTGATAATGTTTCTTTGACTTATAAATAAAATTAGTATGGCAATTTTATTTTTCTTCTAGTTGTCATGTACTGTTTTAGGACAAATCTAACGAGATTTGGATGTATTGTATCTTCTTAAAAGGCCATCAATAATTCTTGGTAGTTATTTAAATTGTAATATAGGCAAACCACTCCTCCTTTATTAGAAACTCACAATTTTTAAATATTTGACTAGATTTCCTGCACACTATGTGAACGTCAAATGTGGTCACCTAGCATGATCAGACACACACACACACACTTACTTCCTCTTTCTCCACTAAATCTTGTTGCAAATTCTCATGCCACACACAGCTCTTTCTTGGAATAGAAAGTGGGAACTAATACACAATTAGAGAGTTCATGCAAATCAGCAGTAACTATCAATCTAATGATGCAGAAGTTGAACTTCCCCCCATCATTTGTCTGCTCAAAATCTCAGTATTTTAAATGCAGCCTAAATTCTTAGCCTGCATCACTTATATGCAGCACTTCAGCCATCTTCGACTTACAACCTGTTGCTTATTGACCATTCAAAGTTACAGCTGTCCCGAGAATAGAGAACCTACAACCCAAATGTGAAGTTCTGACAGTCAGACCCCCTTCACAGTCATGTGACTGAACTGCAGGTATTGAGAAACATACTGTGTTTACAGCATCCCATGGTGATGTGATTGCGTTTTACAATAATTTGTTATAAAACTGCCCATAAGAAACCATGGCTTGCTTAAAGACCACACCTTCTCTTAACTACTGCCATAAAAGGGTAACATTGGGCCTGTGGCCTGTCTTAGGACTGTCACAACAAATGACCGTAATAAGCAGGCTCCATTATGGTCATTTGTCAGAGACTACTTGTAATAGCACTGTATGATTTGTTATTTATGATTCAAAGTAGCAACCATTTGCCAATTGGTTTTGAGGAAAGAAGGGGAGGCAATTGTGCAAAATAAACCAGAAATAAGTATAAATGGAGTTAGTATTTTAATTGTCAAACTAAAAAAGTATTAATGAAGCTTTTGAGTAGTTATGCCACTAAAAGCAGATGGAGAAAGACCAGGTGCTAATTTGAGGCTGGGGCTGGAGAGTGAAATGGCATTTGTATTTCTAACGGCAGTATGTTATTGCAGTTCATGCTGTTTCCAAGTTCATTCATTCCCCTGATTTTAGTATTAAGTTGTTAGACATGAGGATCTTACACTCAAATTTTAAAGGCTTTAAAAGATGAGACTAGAATGTGTGTATTATTAGGGTTACACCACTTATATGTTTCGTTATGATTAATTCCACTGATGCCTTGTTTATTGTAAAATGTATGCTACATCTTCTAGAAGAAACAATAGAGCAGTTTACACTAATGTAGCAAAATAACTTAAGAGAGTACATAGAATTAATTGAAGTGCTATAATTACTATAATTATATTTCACTTTGATGGGTTAATCTGAAAATGACAGCATATTCTTACATCATATACTTGAATGCCTCAGAGGTTCATCATTTTGTTACTCAAGAAGTTGTACATTTCAACTAGTAGACAAGATAGGAGTATTTTAACTATAAGCTTCAAAGATTCTTCTTTATTGGTACAAGATAGGAGCATTGTCACTTAGCATCAAAACAAATTATAAACTGATCTAATGGCATCTGTCAGATGCTCCCTTCCCACTGTAACAAATGGCAGTTTGTTGAAGCTACATGCTAAGTGCTCTGAAGTCTATTATTTGGAATGGAATGTGAACACAATTATGTTTGCTACTTATTAGAACAAGGGTATCTACACAACTATAGCCTTCAAGATGCATGTAATCTTGTGGAACCCCCATTAAATCTGTATAAGAATAGTTCCAGTTATCTAATAAATAATGCTTAACATAATTGTATCAAATTATTTTTATTCACAAAGCATGAAAAAACATGCAACAACATATATGGTAAAATCCGTATAAAGATTTCTCTTTTTATACAGTTTTCTTCCCAATTTAGTATCTTTGGGTGTCTTTACATTGCAGGATTACTCTTAGGAGTCCCAGACAGTTTGGTAATAGTGAAAATTCTGACAATCATAATCCTATCACAACTGGAGAGTGTTAGGTGGTAGGAGCCTGTCCTAGAATGACAGTACAAATTTGCACAACTTTCTTGTTACTGGGACTAGTTCTAGTCACATTTTAAGACAGGAATGGGCAATTTACTGCCCTATTGAATTCTATTTTGCAATGAAAAGACAACACCTATAATTGGGTTTGTTTTTGGTGATTCTCATCTGCTGATTTTTTTTTCAGCTGGGACGAAAGATGCTATAATTGGAGCTTGAATAATGTTCTTTGTTATCTACTTGGAATTCGGAACAAGAAAGCAACCAATTATATCTCTACATACTTTATAGAGATATGGACCTTTGTCTGAACAAAACAGACACACACAAATATTTGTTCATGTATTTTTCTATCTCATACAGGTAGTCTTCAACTTACAGCCATTTGTTCAGCAAGCATTAGAAATTACGAAGGGACTTAACAGCTGTGCCTAAACTTAAAGCCGTTGCAACACGCCAGTCACATGATCAAAATTTCGCTGCAGAGTTGGTTAAATTGACTGCTTTGATTAAAGAAAAACCCCCACAATTATTTTTGTTTCTATTGGACTTTGTGCTTGAGGTAGAAAAAAAGGAAACTTTTATTTTGGGTTTTACCAATTAAATAGGTTTGTTGATATAGAAATGGCTAGTTTACACTAAAGTAAAAAGTTGAGGTTTGATGTATTATCTTACATCTACTGCACCAGGGAGTTGAAGACAACGTTTTTTCTTTCTTTTTTCCCTTTTCCCTACATTTTTCTCCTTGCTTCTCCCTCCCTTATTTTCTTACTATTTTCTTTTGTATTTTTGTTTTATATATTATAAACTAATTAAAAAATTGGCTGTTTGGCAGTTTGCCCACACCTGTGACCCCCTGAGGCACTCCAATTCCACCCATCTATCTACCTCCCCCATCTAAGGCCTTTTGGCACCCTGCTGCTCTGTGCTTCAACCACCCCAGATGGCCTTCACTGCCACCTTCTCCTGCTGCGAATGTGGCCAGCCTGGATCCTGGGCTGTATGGGGCTGGTTGTTTATAGCAGAAAAGAAAAAAAATATGCACAAAGGACAGCAGAGGACCAAGTGTCCCTTTGTAATGAGCTCCCAGGTGGGGTTGAGGCTGGCTTTGCACTGCGAAAAAAGGGGGGAGACAGGGGAGGCTGCTTTCGGATCCCCCCCCCTTTTTTAAAAGTTGCAAAGCCAGCCCCAAGAGCATGATGAAAAGGAAAGGGCCACTTTGCATTTTTTCCTGCCCTTTTTGGATGCACAAAGTTAGTTCCACCCAGTCCAGAAATGGAGTGGTGAAAGTCAGCTGGAGTGGGAAGGCACAGGGCGTAAGGAGTCTTGGAATGCAGGGTGGCAAGACAACTGGCCCTTAATGGGGATGGCTGCAGCTGCCTAGAGTGTAGCATACAGCCTGGGAGTTGTGCAGTTCTGGGGTTGCTGGGCAAATCAAAAATATTTGACATAGTTCAGATATTCACCACTTAATAACAACACCCACTCAGGAAGACCATCAGCCAGCTACATCAGGAGATACAGCACATCTCTCTCACACCCTTGTAAATTCTACCAGAAACTTTAACTCTCTGCAAGGAAGACTTCAGACATCATATCCCAGGTCACTGTCAAAAAGATGTTTTAGTTCCAAGTTGTATTAATGTTCTAAGCCAGAAACTGGATCCTTTTTAGACCATGGGTATACCATTTTTTCCAGGTCAAAGGCCACACTTGGTCCTCAAGCATCTTGGCAGGAGCTACATTTCAAACATCAGTGAGCAGTTCTTTAAAAATGTGATTACTATTTCATTAAAACTAAAAACAAAGTTGGATAAAGATCAAATCAATAAAATTAATATGGTGATGACAGGCTGCAGGTGGCTAAAATGGAAGAGATCTGTGTGTGTGTGAGAGAGAGAGAGACAGTCCCTAAGACTCAGGGCTGGAAGGAACCAAACAGAATGACTTGGAAAGAGGATAATTGCCAGGATTGCAATTGCTAAACTATGATGTCATGTGATGTCTCAGTTTATAGCCGCATCACTTAGTGACCAATATTCTGGTCCCAATTGTTGTCACAAGTCAAGGATTACTTGTAATTACCTTCACCTCTAGTCTCTACATCTGCTTAACAAAGTTGTCTTTGTCGTTGTCCAATATCCCATTACTACTGCTTTATCTCTTTGTCAAATTAGTTAAAATGTATACGTATTGTATGAGGGTTTTTTAAAAGGTAGAAATTCATACAGATAGTCTTCAACTTATGACCACAATTGGGGCCAAAATTTTCATTGCTAAGCAAGATAGTTGTTAAGCAAGTTTTGACCCAATTTACGATCTTTCTTGCCATAGTTTTTAACCAAGAACTGCCTGTACTATAAATTTAAAATGTATGTAGAAGGGATATTTAAGCTTGCAGAGAAGCCAAGAACTGTCAGTTACTCCTGTAATGAAAATAAGATGTTGGAATAAAGTGTCTTTCCTAATGTATCTCGAATATTTTAAAACACTATAGTTATTACTTCCATAGTCATACATATTATTCTCTTTATACCAGATGTTACAAGCATGAAAAAAAGCATAGAAATTCATTTATGTCACAAGTATAACATGGGTTGTATCCAAGTTAAATATAGGGGATGATCATTATTGCAACACTAAATATTGGAGCTACAACATGGACAAAACATTTTTTTCTGACATAACATTGGCAGAGCACATTCCTATTTTTCAGACTGAATCTTATATTTGGAAGTACTCAATCTGGAATCATGGGCAGGAATGTATGAGAGATTGATTCCTAAATGCAAAGGGAGGGTCAATGGACATATAAAAGTTGGCTAGTTTATCTCTCAGCAGCCACCATTTCTGCCTAATGAAAGTCCCATTTAATTTTACAGGAGGCTATCAATTGTTGGATTCTCGAAAGCAGCCTCTGTCATTCGGATCTATATTCATTTATTGGATTTTTACTCAATTATAGAATGGAAGAATATGCCCCCTTCAAAACATTACTAAATTCTGCTTCTTTTATTCCTCAACCTTGCTGAATACCATACATTCCTGAGAATTATAGTTTAGTTATATCTGGAAAGCCACATGGACAGGGTTCTAGCCGAAGGTATGATAAAATGGCACTGGCAAGATTAGGGCTACATTAGAAGATAATGAACTTGGCATGCCCTTGTAGTAGGAATAGATCATATACTCTAGCAGGTATTTAAGTGTTCTCCAGCATTTTATAGTTTGCATTTGATAAAACAATGCAGTTTGATAACTCAGGCATTCAGTGGATTCTCTCTAGTAGATCCAATGCTGCAGTGTCGACAAGCAATAACAGATTACTTAGTTATACTGTTAATCAGTTCTAGTGCTCATTAACAAAATGTATGTAATCATAAATAATGACTAAATAACTGTAATTTTTGCAAGTGCTGTTTTAAAAAGTTGATTTAGAACCTGGGTGCATGTTGACACAGTATGGCGGAGTGTTTGTCATACTCTTGATAATAAACAATCTGAATACCTTGTCTGGATTTCTTAGATTTTGATTAATAACATAGTTGTCAATCTGATTTGTTGGATTGAGTAGGCCATTTTAGGAATACAGGAAGTGATGCTAAGGTTTTTCTAATTATGGCAGCTTTAAGTAATATGTTAACAATTGCTATTAGCTGCTTTCCAAAACTTATATTTTGGAGGGAAATTTTGACTGGGGTCACACTACACATGTATCAAAGGAAGTCGTTAATCTTTTTATTCCATTTATTTTTTTAAATATGCATTTCTTTCCTTTGGAGTTGAAGAGTTTCAAAACCAAGAAATTTTGGGATTAAACAAAATAACATCATGGTGACCCTCCCAGGTAAAGGTATACTGTATATGTCCATGCAAATACAGATAATCCTTGATTTATGACCACAATTGAGCACCAACATTTACTACTAAGGAAGAGTTTACATGAGTTTTGCCTCATCTTATGACCTTTCTTGCCACAATTGTTAAGTGAATCGCTGCAGTTAATAACATGGTTGTTAAGTGTATCTGGCTCACCTATTGACTTTGTTGGGAGATTGCAAAAGGTGATCACATGACCCTCCAGACACTGCAACCATCATAAATACATGCCACTTGCCAAAGCCTCCCAATGTTGATCACGTGACCTTGGAAATGCTGTAACAGTTGTGTGAAAAACATTCATTTTTTTCCAGTGCCTTTTTAATTTCGAACAGTCACTAAACAAATAGTAAGTCGAGGGCTACCTATAAACCAAATGTTACAGTTAAACAGGGAATATCAGCTGCAATTTGATGTCTCAAGAGTTTTTTTCATTTTATTTGGAGGGTATGACTTTAGGTGAAAGCCTTCTTGGCCATGGCTTTTTGAGTAGGAGCCAACAATCCAGAAGACCCAAATTTCACCCAACTTCTATTTGAAGGAGGTTACCCCCTCCCCTCACCAATACCTTCAAACCCCTCTAGCTTGAGGCACTTCACATCCCACTCCTCATTTTTTCTTCTTAAATCTTCCATCTGATTGAAATACTGTCAGTATGATTAAGGGGCTGGGTTTTCAAAGCAAGGCAATAAAATGAAGATTGTAAGACTGCTGGAATGTAAATGCTTCACATCTTGACCTAAATAAATGACTAACAATCATCCTTTCTAGGTAAGTGAGCCTTTGTAAAATAACATATAAATCACCTGCCATACTAGCAAGAATTCTGAATGCTCTAATCTCAATTCAGCCGAAGGGGCTATAAAGTTCCCATCTTGATTTCATTGAGTATCAGAAAGGTATCCTATATGTACTTGTCTGCCTGTGCAGATTCTCAAAATACGGTAACATGCTGAAAGAGGAACATGCTACACACTATTGGAGAGAAGTGTTTTGCATTAGCACAGGGCTGTCAAATTCGTAGGCTGGATATGTCGTGCTGGCCATGCCCGGTTTAGTGAGGGGGGAATGTCACGTGATGCCACCATGACAACTCAGGTTTGACACCCCTGCATTAGCGAGATTGAACTATCTCTCCTCCCTATTCTTTCCTGCATTTTCAGGAACTGTAAAGAGTGGAGTTTATCAATTATCCAGCTGACAACTTGGGCTTTTGCTGAAGTGGACAACTGCTCAGTATGACTTCTGCAGTCATATGAAGAATTAGTATCATGCTTAAATAGCTTGGATGCTCAGGTTTCTTCTATTAAATTGTAATTGATAATCATCAGGCTTGCTACTGTTAATTAAACTTTAAATGCCCAATCTTGATAATGACATATGATTAGTTTGGTGTGGTAGCATCAGGTAAGACACACCCCACAAGCACTAAATGAACACTGCATAGTTAAATACTGGCTGGTGTCTAACCCGAGTTCAAATTTCTGATTTATTAATGGTTTGTTTTTGACACAGCCCATTATTACTGGGGTTATAGAAGTATTAGTAAATAAAACAGGCCTTGGTAGAATAAGCAGCTTAGTTTTATTATTGAAAAGTAGCATTGTTTTAGGGAAAATACCAACCTTATTCTAGGGATCAGGAGAAAGCTGCCCACCTAAGACTAATTTTTAAGCAAAACTATGCAAGCGGATTATGTCACTTTTTTCACTAATAAAAAGTTTTTTTTCTCCAGGAATTGTTTATAAGAAATGTTTATTGGTACCAGTATATACTTGCTGCTGTGAATTGGATGACATTATATCCCACACCCAAACTGGTATAACCACTAGTCAGGAAGTAGGAGAATTGTATTTCAAAATACCTGGTGGCCATTTGTTTGTCTGTTCCTCGTATAGGAGCAGGTGGAACCATTCATAGCTCCAAAAATGATATTGGACTCTAGTTTTCATTAGTCACATCCAGCACAGCCCAATGATCAGTAATTTTGGGAGTTGGTCTGATAATCTCAGGAAGGCTAAAATTCCTTAGCCCTATTGCAAAGAAAAAGTAGATTGTACTTGCAAAGTACTTGACCATCAAGCGAGATGCTGTCTCTGAAATAAGTTTAACTTTCCAGCAAATAATGCACCAAAATGCTGTGAAGATCTTGATTGGAGTAATAGCAGTGGTGAAATTCAATTTTTTTTACTACCTGTTTTATGGGTGTGGCCTGGTGGGCATAATGTGGCTTGGTGGGAGTGGCTTGGTGGGCATGGGGCCAGCCAGAGGTGGCATTTGCTAGTTTTCCGACCTCAAAATTTCCAATACTGGTTCTCTAGAACCTGCTGGGTTTCACTGCTGAGTAATAATTTTATATCTAATTCCAGCTTACTAGGGAAAAAATAAAAAACTAATATTTAAATAAAATAAATTCTATTGATTATTTCTCAATATCACACTGCATATCAAAGAGATATTATTTTAACAGATCAGCATACATAAAAAATTTCCATGGACAGGTTTAAGAATGCTATTATTGAAAATAATAAAGACCATGATATCTGAAAATGTTTTGTAATTTGCACATGACAATTCTGCAAGGTTATATAGCAGTAAATATTCTATTGATTTATGTATCAACTTTCTCAAGAGAGCCAGGGCAGCATATGTGGTACTCTCTCCTACTTTTTCTTATAATATTAATCCTGTGAGGTAAGTTAGACCTTTTTAAAAAACTTTGCAACGCTAAGATGTATGGACTTTCAACTTATCCAGCATGCAGACTATAGAATTCTGGGAATTGAAGTCCATACATGTTAACATAGTTCGTTTGAAACACATTGGATTAGACCAGTGATGGTGAACCTATGACATGCATGTCAAAGAAGATAGGACATTTAGGGTGACGCACAACAACATATATTCTCAAAAACATGCCCATTCTGAGATTTTGGAGGCATCCTTCAAAACGCTTTCAAAAAGCAAGACCTCGTGCAACCCGGATCAGCCTGAGGTAAACCGTTAACAGGAAGAGAGCACCACCTGAGGTAAACAATGCATGGCAGATCCAGGAGAGGCTGGGCCATAGGGGCAATTTTGCCAGTCTCCATGGCTCGTGCTCTTCAGGAAATGGGGCAAGGTGACCTTTTTGAGTGGCGGTGGTGCTAAGGCTGAAGTTGAAGCCTGAGCCTCTACTTCAGACCCACCCTTAGCATTGACACTGAATGCTGCTGTTCAGGTTGGCCTAGCTCCTTACCTCTTGAGTGGGGGAGAGAAAAAGAGAATTGTTTCACTTTTGTTTGTTGGTGTGTGTGGCACACTACCAGAAACAAGCATTTTTTGAATTTTTGACACACCGGGCTCAAAAGGTTTACCATCACTGGGTTAGACTGAGAGTAACTGGTGTGTTCTGTCAACCTCAGCATTTTAAGAAGGGTAAACAGAAAGTCCCAGAATTCCCCAGCTAGCTTTTGTTTGCTCGTTTATTTATTTAAAATATGTGTTTAGCCACCCCTCTTTCAACCAACTCTGGGCAGCTCCCAATCCAAAAGGTTCCAGACGGAGCTTGTGCCATTGCCTGAGGCCCTGA
>JAPKID020005160.1:0-11276 GCA_026931265.2 Tropidonophis doriae | reverse complement strand
GCCTACGCAGGGGGTTGGACTAGAAGACCTACAAGGTCCCTTCCAACTCTGCTATTGTATTGTATTGTATTGTATATATCATTTGGATATAATGGAACTATAGCTCAATCTGAATTAACGACTGATAGTCTTCGACTTACAACAATCATTTAATGACCATTCAAAGTTACAATAGCAGTGAAAATGACTTATGACCAGTTATGATCTTTGCAGCAGCCTCATGATCATGTAATAACATTTCAGATGCTTGGCAACTGTTTCATACTTATGACCGTTGCTTCTGACAAGCAAAGTCAGTGGGGAAACCAGATTCACTTAACAACCAGGTTACTAACGTATAAGCTATGGCAAGAAAGGTCATAAAATTAGGCAAAACTCTTTTATCAAATGTCTCAACAGAAATTCTGTGCTCAATTGTGGTTAAGTTGAGGACTACCTATATTACCACAAGATCATATACTGAAACGATCTAACTTGAAAATTGAACAGCTGCATGTTTTCTCAAAGATGTGAGTGCAGAATAATGTATTTTAAAAAGTAGATTTTAAAGTAGATTTTATTATATTCTTTCTTTCTTTTTACAGGATTGGCTTCATAATTTAATTAGAAGTTTGACTCATTTTGAAATCTGAGACTGAACCACACTATGGACAAGACAATGTGCTTTTTAATTGTGACTCAATATGTATTTCAGGTAAGAACAGATATCTTCTGGTGTTTGGTATTCCGTTTAGGAACATATAGATGTAGCGAATAAAGACTAACATTTAATGATGACCTCAGTGATATGAACTAAGTCATAAGCTGAGGCAAACAAAATGTTAAATTTGATGTCATTGCTAAATAATATGTAGAATTATATATAATAGCAATATTGGAATGGTTTAATATTCATGTTGTGAAATATCTCCGCATGACTTTTATTTTACTAAAGATAACCAGCAACCTGAAGTGTGACACAGTGAAGAACCCTTCTAGGACTGTTTCTTTGGAATGGTCAAAATTTCCAGAAAATCAATATCCAGATTTTTATATTATAACATATCACATTCCAGATGACTTTGCTCAAAAAGTAAGCCAAACTCTTCATTTTTATACATTTTTAGTGGTGCTATTCTTTTCTTTAATAGAAATTTAATGTGTTAAATTGTGTAGAATGCGTATAATTTAGAAACATATTATATTTATTACCATTTGATAATATTGATAATATTGACATTGATAATACTGTATTGATAAGTAATATACCCATATGCCCATAGGCATCAAATCATCAAACAGTTAATGGTAAACAATGGCACATATAAACAAGTTTTTTTCATGATTATATTTCATGGACTAGGAAAAGGCTAATGCTTTGTTCTTCGGTTGCTATTCTGGTAATTATTTCTTGTTTTTATTCTTACATAATTGCAAAATAAAGCAATTGAAATATCTTTGTAGAGCGGACTCTGCAGGGTTCATTATAACTGTGGATTATTAGTGCAGATATTATATTAAGTTGGAAATCTTGATAAATATACAAAGGGCCTAATTTATCCAAAAAAGATGTTCTAAGTACTGAAAGGCAAATCATATTTTGTTCAAAAATTTGTTTTATGATTTCAGCCTCAGGTATAATAATACTGTATTAAAATCTGTCTAAATTATAGAATATGAAGAGTGTTCCTGCAATTCAAGTAAAACTACAGAAAGTTACACTTCTGCTTGATGAAGGGAAGAAATATGATGTGATGATCCAATCAGTAAAGAGTGGAAAGGTTCTATACGCAAAATCATTTAAAATATGTAAGTAGGACAACATATACAGGTAGTCCACGGCTCACAACAGTTCATTTAGTGACTGTTCAAAGTTACAACAACACTGAAAAAAATTACTTATGACAGTTTTTCATACTTATAACCATTGTGGCATCCCTATGACCCCATGATTAAAGTTCTGATGCTTGGCAACTGGTTCATATTTATGACAGCTGCAGTGCTGCATGATCATGTGATGACCTTTTATGTTCTTCTGAGAAGCAAAGTCAATGGGGAAGCCAGATTCACTTAACTATCATGTAACTAACTTAACAACTGCAGAGTTTCATTTAACTGTGTCAAGAAAGACCTTAAAATACAGCAAAATTCACTTAACAACTTTCTCGATTAGTAACAGCAATTTTGGATTCAATTGTGGTCATAAGTCAAGGGCTGCCAACACTCCATATAAACTTCCCACACATTAAGTTTGTATTAAAATTAATATGAAAACATAATATGGTACAAATATTACTTGTTACCACTTTGGCGTTTTGTTGATCAAAATTTTACATTTAGTTTTCAGTTGCTTTTTGGTAGTCTTATAAAGTACAAGTTTACCGGTGACATTAAATTTTGATTCATATAATTGACAAATCAGATCAGATCACAATCGTTTTTTTGAATTAATATTGATCATGGAGCATGTGTGAACTTTCAGAGAGTAATTCGTACCTTGTCACTTTGTTCGTTTATCTTATTTATGTGGAAGCCACCTCACAAAAAACGTGACTGTCATGAATGGATTATGGGGCTGCCTTTAAAGACCACTCAAAAACTATCACTGTTCTGGAAGTGATGATGTGGGCAGTGATAGCTGTGATGTGCTATGCTGTGCCACTACTGGTTCCAAGTGCAATGCCATGGGCTGGTTACCACCTATGAAGCTTTTCATGGCATATGGCCTGTTTATTTGAAGTCTGCCCAAATAAGGAATAGTTTCTGCCTGGTTTAATGAGACTGGGCAAAATGGCTATGCTTCATGCCCCTTCCATGAAACAGTGTCAACATGAGAACATGAGAACTTAGAAAGTATGCTTCTTTGTTGCAGTCCCTGACATCAGAAACAGAGATTCATATAGCAAACACTCTGATGATATTTGGAAAGTTACTAAAAAATTGGCTTCTCTCCCAGGCTTTAGGGCTGGGTCGTGATCAAGGTCTTATAGTATGCTTGGTTTGTTATAGAAGAATTACCTTCTGTATTTGTATGTACAGTACTTGTTCTTGCTTTCTTAGCTGCCCAGTTCCACTGAGCACCTGTAAACTGCATTTATTTTTTTAAAATCTATAATCAAATTGTTCAGTTAGAATAATTTAATCAAACCTACTCTCCAAACTGAATTAATTTAGTTCAAACATTTGATTTGATTTAATGTTATATTCTGAACTGGACCAATCTAAATCAGATGGGAGCTGATCTGCATGTCATTGGTATACGCTATCCTCCTTTGTAAAATTTATTTTTCAGAATTGATGATTGTCATAATGTTCATTCAAATACAGTAATCCCCTTTAGCTACCATTAGTATCAAATTGTTTTGCACACATTGCTATTTGGAGCAAAGAATTAAAGGTGCCTGCATTTTTGAAAATGAGCTGTTCATTTCTCAACTTTAGTAGATTGTTTTACACATTGTATAAATAATTTTCAGTTTATTTGTTGACCACATTTCTATTTTGCCATTGTCCATAGTGTCCATTTAAGAGTCTGATTCAAAATAATTGATCTTAATATAAATAATCTAATATGTAATTTGATTTTCTCTATGCCTATTATAGATGGAATTCCAGAAAGTAGTGTCAAAACCCGTGTGACAAGCACAAGTGTGTTGTTTAATTGGAATATGCTGGTTCATGATTTTTCCATAGGAATTTTCCATAAAAACGTTTCTTATATATTTAAAAATAAAGAACGAGTTTATGAATGGACTGATCTGAGACCTGCAACATTGCACACATTTTCTCTTCAATTTAAGCAACTTGACTTAGAATTTATTAATGTATATCAGATACTGGAGTTTGAAATTGAAACAGGTCAGTTTTATAATTAATTCATTATTGTCATTTTTCTCTATGAATATCAGTATAGTTCTGCATTTAGCCATAACCATTGTCCAGTTCAGAACATGTAAGCTTTGCTTTTTTTTTTTTTTTTTAAAGATCCTTTAAAGAAATGTAGGGAGTAAATAAAGCTAGCGAACATAATAACGAAATGTTCCCAATTCATTGCGTAATTAAAACCCTTTGCTAAATGTACATTTACAGATGTAAATTCATATTGAAATAGGAGGCAGATCTTGTGTTATTTAGTGATAATAACAATATATCTTTACTAAATTATGAATTATAATGAAAATATACTATTTCTTGCAGTTTGCTTGAATTAAACAAGTTATACATAATAGTATTTAAATTTTCCTGATGTTATTTTTGGAATAATGGTAATAACTATATGCATTATCTCACTGAAATCTGACTTACTGAACAATTTGATTGTTTAAAAAATGGCAGAATTACACTGAAATATATGTTAAAAATAGTCAGAAAAGAAATAAATATGCACAATTTTACATTAATTATTTATATCTATAACATCATCTGTAGACTAAGTATAGGAAATAATATGTGAATGCAGCATTGATTATTACATAGCAAGGAATGCAGTAATTTTGGACAAACCTGTAGGAAATCATACAAATATCTGATGCTTATATTGTTTTTATGAATTTAATAGATAAAAAAGTACTTCATTCCCATTTTTATCTTTTTTGAAATATGGCTTTTCTTAAATTTTAAAAATTGTATTTTATCATTCATATGAACTTATTGAAAAAAGCATGGAATTAAATATTCCTTATTAGGTTTGTGTTCAGATGGTTGGACAGCTTTCAAACAGAGTTGCTATAAAGTCAATACAGATAGCAAACCTTGGACTATGGCACAACATCAGTGTGAATTGCTTTCAACTGGGGCACATCTTGTTGATATTAGAAACAAAGAAGAATATACCTTTATAACTTCTTATCTTCAGTCATTCAACCAGCTAAACCTGGTTTGGACAGGACTTAATGATATTAAGGTCAGTATATTAATTTTTATTAAGCTGTAATTCTGATATTGTTTCTTTGTCTTCGTGCTACAGATTTTGAATAATAATACACACACACATAAACACACATTTTAATTTTCAGTAACATTATTATAAAAGCATAATTTGCACATATATGAACTGTTATAACAAAATACATTTTAAATAAATTTTAACTAATTATTTAAATTAATTATTATTTAAAATGTATGATGCATGTTGAATAAAACAATTTATTAATTTAAGAAAACAGTGATCTTGTTTCTTTTAGGAAGAAGGACATCTCAGGTGGACTGATGAGTCCCTATATCTTGGAGAATCTGAATTTTCTTCTCTGTCCCTGATACCAGAAAATGAAACTGATTGTTATGCTTTCCAGAGAAATCCATTTATCCCAGATTATCTCTTCATTGGATTTTTCTGCTATATCTCTTTGCCATATATATGTGAATATGAATGTAATTATTTTTTTTCAAGTTTAGATTTTTTTAAATTAAATTTATTCTCAATTGCTTATTGATAATTGGCATTTTTAATTTGAAATTTTGTGGTTTTTTGCAGTATCTTCAGTTTATGAAAACTTCACATTTAAAATACAAGATGTCGGTACAAATGAAGCAGCCTTTTTGTGGAACGATTTGAATGGTTGGCTGAATTCAAATTTTCAACTTAACATTAAGTACTATTCTGGACACTCAGAACAGTATTCCAAGTTTTTTACTCTAAATTCAACACACACACAAATTTTCAATCTGGACCCAGGTCACTCTTACAAATTTTTATTGTCAGCTCAGAGCCCTGAAGGAGCACAAATTAGTTTGCATCCTGTTATGACGGTAGAGACAAGTAAGTTACAATAAAATACATATTGTGTTGTGTGTTATCATTTAATATATATGCTCCTTTAAAACAAAAACTTGATTTGTGCTTAATGTCCCCTGAGTAAACAATCAGATTCAAATTATGGTATGGCTCAGAAAGATAATTTTAACCCCTGATGCAAATATTGTCATAAAAATGGCAGTATAGGAGAGGGAATTATTTTTTGATTTGGTGACAAAGTGTTTTCAAATCATATATTTAATGAAGCATTTTCTATATACAATAGCATCTGTACTAAAGATATTTAGCTTACTATCTCAAAGTATAAGATTTGAAGCTCTAATAGCGGTTTGCTGCTGTTGTATGCACACAAACACTTTCACTTCTTTGATGTATCAAATCTGAATATGCAAAACACAGCAAATAGGTTTTGAAACAGCTTTGAAGGTCTTGGAAAGATGTGGTTGCTTTAATGTCTTAAGAATGATGATGTGTTTGCCTTAAAAACATTTTCTTACTGGGATTTTATAGTAGCTTATAAGCCTCTTCCTCACATAATGCCACATTAATGTGCCCATTTGCCTCTCCTTGATGTGGCAGAAAAGTATGTTAACCCAAATTGTGTTATCCTTACAATCTAGAAACAATTGTAACTGTTTTTACAATATCAGAGTGGAGTTCCTTTCTTCTTTTTCTATCCTACCCAGTCACCTGGCAGACAATAATAACTGAGTTTTCTGTATACTATGGGTAGAGCAAGATGGGGAACTCCTCCAGCTTCATCCCATGAATCTTGTTTGATCAACCTGGTTCTTTCACTTTTTTGCTATAAGACCAATGTTAAACTATAGCTTGCTCAATACAAACTCAGTTGTCCATACATGACTCTCCTCCTTACTTAAGTGTCCTACAAAGTCTACTTCATCTTTAGTCTCCTACAAATAAACTAACTATGTAGAAATAAAAACTCTTATAGGGCTATTGCTATTCTGAGATTAATATTTTTGAGGAAAAAATGTTGGGAAGGTCAAAAGTTCCAAACCAAACCAGAAAAACAAGAGGTCACACTATGAGTAGAACAGGTCTCTTTACTGGAGTCTCAGTTTGGCACATGGTAAACAATAGAGTAAAAGGGTTTCTAGCCAGCATTACTGGCTATATGGACTCAGCACACTCCTTCCTCCTGTTCCTGGTTGTCCCCTGGTTGTCCTCCAGCAAGTACTTTTTGAATGAAATGTCTGAAAACTGTAGAAGTGTTCTTCCAGGATCTTATCACCTAGGAATATGTTTCTTTTCCTTTTGTTATTTTTGCTCCATCAATTCCTGGAAAATTGATTTGATGTCATTCCAATAGAGAAGCTAATGCAATAATGTCAACATTTCATGAGATCAGCACTCCCTAAAACCAATCTTCTTTTAGACTGATGTTTCATTATTTTTATTTGTTTATTAATCACATTTATATAGTCCCCCATCTCCCCAAAAGTGATTCTGGGTAAAATGCAACCAATATATCGCAGATAAAAATATGAAAAATCCACAGTTTTCAAATGACTGAACTGGAAATGAGTATATGTATCTTTGAGTGTATGTATCTCTGCTGTAATGGATCAATATCCAAGCAAGTTCGGCATTCTCATACAAGGGAAAGAGGCTATGAAAGCCAGTTTGGTTTCCTTCACAGACAATAGCAATTGAAAAGGTAAGTCAGGGCCCAGAGATTGGATGGGGAAGGGTTATTCCTGCAGCAGACCTATGCAAAACAGATAAGCACCCTGATCGCATCATCACCAGTCTGTAACTGAGGAACTTAAATTTATTTTAATTTAAGGCTTGAGTCAGAATACCGTTGCTGTTTCTTCTGCAAAATATTGTTTTCTACTTTTTTAAAAAAAGAATCAAGGCTTTCAGAAATAGGGGAAGGCTTCAAATAAAAAACCAGCTCCAAATTAGTTGAAGGCAGTTTATAGAAACAAATGTCTTCTTATACAATTTACTTCTGCTTAATTTTCTGCCTCTGCTTTTTATTATTGCATTTTTAAATATTTGCTTATTTGTCCCATCTTAGAACTGCTTTTTTCAATTTCCAATCATTAGGACCATTACATCTGCACAATGTAAAGGCAACAAGAGTGACATCATCAGAGATATTTTTACAGTGGGATTCTCCAGCAAGTTTATTCAATGCAAGTTTTCATCATTACCTAGTGAACATTTTTGATAACAAAACAATCAAGTGGAAAACTTTTTCATTTGGAAAAACTAACACTTCTGTTGTAATCAGAAATGTCAAATCATATAATCAATACTGGACATATGTTCAAAGAGTTGCTGAAAAGGGAACTCACAGCTGCTATGAGGATCCTATAGAAATAATAACAGGTAAAGTTAATTATTGGCACTCTTGATAATAATGCCTTAAATGCTAAATGCTGTCTTGGTAGGTGTAAAATGTCCATATCTGCTTTCATATAAGCTATTATTATAAAATAGTATTCTCTTTTTAATTTTCAAATAAGCATAGGAGCTTCCATGTTGCAGAGCAGTGTTCTTAATCAAGAAACTAAACTTCTGAGTACATTTAGAAAACATTATTTCTTTTTTAAGAAAAACTAAATATACTTTTTGACTTGATTAAAACTAGAGTTGCTAAAACACCCTCAAGTGCATTTAATAAAATGTGTATGTATAGTATACACAAAAATTTTGCCTTTAAATCTTAGAAACAAGGAATCTGTTCTGAAATACTTTTTGCGTGATTAAACCACTGTGTGTTCTCTTCATGACTGTATCTTTCACAACTGAGAAACCAATTTTTAAAAATAATGTTATGACAAAGAAACAACTTTTAATGTCCCAGATACAAAGGAAAATACTATTTTTGTTACTTAGGTGTGACACCACCTACTGGTCTGTTAATCCATCCAGAGGACATAGGCGAGGACCATGTGATTATATCTTGGAAACTCCCAGAAGAGTGCCAGGAATCCTATATTCAAGTAAAACCAACTGCATTCAAGGATAAAAGCATGATGTTTTTAGCAAACAACACAGAGAAATTTAAAATTGAACCATTAATTCCTGGAATGACTTATGATATAGGAGTGGCTACAGTAATATCTGGAAATAAGAGTGATTTGACTACCATTCAGTGTACTCTTAGTAAGATGTTTTATGGCTGATTTATATACCTTTTAAACTTATTATTCAGATTTAAACACAACATTGTTTAGGTTATTATTAAGAACTAAAATTAGAGCATCTGTTATAAAATAAATGCATGAAACAAAAAACGATCTTATAATTTTAAACAACAGTGTCAAAGGTCATAATATTTACATATCTAAAATTATATTTAGATAATGGAATCAAAATTAATATTAAGTGGATCCAGGATTTAATAAGCTTTTTAATGTATTGCTTTGCCACTAGAATACAGTGTAATTTGTAGAGTAGAATATAAATGCAGGTTTTTTTAATCAATCCTATTTTAATTTTCCATATAATATATGACATGAAGGACAGTATCCTTTATTAGAAAAAAACCCTGTGCACTATTTATTATTATAATTGGTAATTATTTGTAAATAATACATTGATTATATCTTTCTGTTTATTGCCATTCTAGAACCCAAACCAGTACAGATGGTTATTCCTTATGAAATCCATAGTACTTTCGTGATTTTATTTGTTAAAATACCAGCTGTGGGAATAATTGATGGCATTCACATCATAAGTAAAGAAGCCCCAAATGCAACATTTACTTTATTGAATGATGGAAAAGTAACTATAGAAAAACTAAGTCCAGGAACAGAATATTATTTTTTTGTTTTTACATTTAGCAGACATATGTTAAGTTCTGTACATCACCTGCCAGCTATAAAAACATGTAAGTTATTTGAATTTAGAGATGTTTAGTTTAATACATTTAGATAACAATAGATGCATATTTTGTGCATTCTCATATAATCATATAATTTTTGTAAAAAAATAATTAAAATATGTGAATAGGCATCAGATTTGCACTTGTTTTTGCAAGTTGATGAACAACACAATTTACTTCTTCAAGATCAGAAGAATATAGTCCAGATCAAGAAGCATACAGAGATAGGCAAATCTATTTTTCTTTCTTCAGATTGTTTATTTATTCAGTACCTGATTTCTGCATTCTTCTGAGAATTCTTTCTTATTTTCTTATTTTTTCCAAAATATTTGCCCGGAATCTGTCAATATATGCATTTATATATAATTTTCCCCAACATGAACATTTTTGCAAGCATTATATTGTATTTGCATACATTATTTTCACTAGTATGCATTGGTGCACATTTTATCCAAAACAAAAACATATATATTCATTTCAATGCTAAAGTTACACCAAATTAGGAAACTCTATATTTCAAAGTATCCTAAGTTTAAATTTAGGTATTGAGTCCTCTGCTAAACATAATGTAACGGGAAATTATTGGATCCTATCATTCATTCAGGATACTTTTTGGTGTGTTTGATGAGTATTTTTCATATTTTTACATTGCTTCTTATAGGTCTTGCAGTTCCACTAAACATATATGAAGGCAGAATCACCAATATTTCAATACAGATTATTTGGGATCAGGCAGAAGGAAACTTTCAGCAATATGAAGTTGCATGTACAAACTGTGCAGATATTTATAGGGTATGTTGCCAAATTAATTCTTTAAAAAGCAAATCTGAATATTTTACACTTATATTGCTTTTCTTGTTCATTTGTAGTCCAAGTGACAATATATGGGAGTATCTACATGGTAAAGCAAAGGCTAATCAAACTACATGAATCCTGCAGGGCATTTTGGAAAGAGGTGTTCACAGAATGTCATAGGCAGCTGTTAGCTATGTTGTAATTTTATATATTTTCTGGTATCATAAAACTGCCAAGTGATTACTATATGGAAAATCCTGAAAAAAAGGATGCATGATCCTAGGGACACATAGCCACTAATCACAAATATGGCAATATCTAGAGGGTGAGACAGGCACCAAATAAATTTAATACATAAAATAAATAATACCTTTTTAAAATTTTGACCTACAGGTCCAAAAGGTGACACAAGAAGTGGCAGAATTTTCCGACTTGATTCCTGGCTTCTTATATAACTTTATGGTTAAAACAGAAAAAGAAGGATACAAGGACAGCCCTCCTATAAGCATACAAGTAGAAACAGGTATGACAATGTAACTTTCCTGTTAGTTGTAACATTTATGATTTTTTCAAGCATAACGAAGGCCTTATACAAAAATTGTTGCTTCTCTACCACACTATAGAATGCTAACCCTTGAGAAAATAATACCTGCTAGATCAGTGGTTCTCAACCTTCCAATGCCGTGACCCTTTAATACAGTTCCTCATGTTGTGGTGACTTACTTACTTACTTACTTACTTATTCGATTTATTGACCGCTCCCTCTCCCCGAAGGGACTTGGGGCAGTGCACAGAGAATTAAAACACTTACAAAAATAAACAATAAATACAGGAGAAATAAATTAATTTAAAAATATATTAAATACTTCCTCTGTGCTAAAAGAA
>JAPKID020005159.1:0-11277 GCA_026931265.2 Tropidonophis doriae | reverse complement strand
AGAGCCCCCCGAGTGACAGATGTAGAGTCTTCCCAGCTCCCCTCTCCTCGCCTCTCCCTGTTCCGGCAAAAATCCACTAACCTCGTTGCGCATCTCATGTTGCAGCCAGATCTCAAATGGCTGCTGCAGAACGCTGCGGAACGCAGGAATCGGCAGAAACAGGCCGAGTAGGCCGCACACTCTTTGGCACGCTATTCCAGGCCCCGCTGTCATGCCTCCACCCAAGAAATGTCCGGCGTGACGGCTGGCATGCCGGCTAATTGGGCCAGCCCTCCATGCAATCGAATTCGGGCTGGAATCTCACCCTGAGTCCAAAGACCATCCCGACCTCGACCCCCGTCCTCACCAGCACGTCTTCATTCTCACGCATGCGCAAACTCCAGAAGTTGGAGCACTTACAACTTCTGGAAGCAAGTTATTCCACTTATTAATTGTTCTGTCACTTAGCAACCAAAATTTTGGGCTTAAAATTCAAAACTTTATTATTAATGCACAATACAATGAGATTGGCTGAGGTTCTCTTAGCGCACTCCTCACACACACACAAATACATCTCAATAACTCATAGTGAAAGAAAGAAAATCCCTAACCAAGTAAATCATACTAACAAACACACAATCCTCTATATATGTTTGTGCGTATAATATTATATTATAATATATTGCACCAATATGAATATGTTGCATGTTGCACCAACCCTGCAAGTCTGTCATACTACCTACTTATGATGTTATGTAACATTCAGGAGACTGACAGACCACTTAATTAAGTTGTACCTGTATGCAACGATTGGTTTAAAAGGGTATTCAGTAAGAGGTGGTTGAAAGCAGAGATAGTTCAGCTGCTGTGGGAAAAGGAAAATTTTATATAGGATTTAGGGACAGAGAGGAAGATACTAGATATTTAGATAAGGATTCGCAAAGAGTATTTGGAAGCTGAAAAATAGAATGAGTTCAAGAATCAGCTGTGTACGCTAGTTCTCCCTCCAGTCTGATTACCTTTGCTTGCTCCTGATTGGCTAGCTGTTTGACAGCCTGTATATATAATGAGTTGCCAAACAGGGTCTCAGCTGTTGCCGTTAGCTGAGATGTGTGCATTGTGAAATGCCACATTGGCAATCTGTTAGCATTAAACCTGTTAGCAATTTAGAACCTGGCTCAACTCAGTTATTTCCACCCAGTGTTCTCCCTAGCTAGAAAATTGGCAATGAAGGTGGGATTCTAAGGTGGAGCTCCAGGCAAGAGTGGGCAAAGGTCACTATTACAGAGCCAAAGTCACTCAGAGCTGAAATTCCTCTCAGAGTAGGTTACTTGATAAGAGGTTGAGTAAAAAAGTCACAGAAGACTTATTGGGCCAACTGCTGCCAATTAGTTTACTTCAGAATGGCATCAAAGAACATGCTAGTGATGTTTACTGTTGCTGCAGAAAACTGGGACTCATATATAGCATGCTTTGGGTGCTCTTAAAAGCCAACGATTATACTAATTTGTCAGAAAGTAGGAAGAAGGTGTTTTCTGAATTTATGTGGCATGGAAATGTTTAATATTGCGGGGACACTAGTGGCTCCTCAGTCCATATATACTGTGCCATGGGACGTGTTGATGGCCAAGTAAAAAAATCATTATGCCCCAACACCATCCCGACATGCCCATAGACATGCTTTCCACAGAAGGAAACAGCATGAGGGAAAATCGATTAATGAATATGTGGCAGCACTGAGGGCGACCACCTTGTACTGCTCACTTCTGGGATACCGATGATGTCCTTCCGGACCAGATCATCTGTGATGTTTGAGACCTCCACCTGCAGCACCGCCTCCTGGCCAGATATGAACTAAATTTACAGGCCACTCTAGATGAAGTCAGAGCGATATGTCAACTAGATCAACTGAAGAAATCCACCGGAAAACAAATCTGCAAGCCACTGGTAGATATGAAGAAACCAGCCCTGATAAAGTGACTGAAGAAGATGATGAGGTGCATTGGTTCAAGTCTGGTCAGGCGAAAGGTCGGCAGGGTAAGCCCTCTTTTGCCCAGACTAGCTGCTCCGGGTGTGGGAGGAAATACACTACCATTTTAAGAACACGTGGTTTGCGATGTAGCAAATGTGGTCACTTAACCAAAGTTTGTAAAGCAGCATTTCTGGCTGCCAATTCTCCTTATAATTTAGTCATAGTTCCTTATGCTAGGAAGCAATCTAGACTTTCTAGGGATTTCCCTCCTGGGAAGAGAGAAAATTGTTTCTCTGTTCACAAGGATGGGCAAGATACTACTGTTGACCAAACTTCTTACAAACCAAAGGGGAAGAACTTTATTACAGTACAGATACAAGGAAATCCCTGCCCCATGGCGGTAGATACGAGGTCAGCTGCTTCTATAGTGTCATGGAGCACAGCTAAACGGCTCATTCCGAGCCTATCTAAAAAATGTTTGAAGCCCTGTTTATTGAAGTTGAGAGATTTTCAAGAGAATTCTATTCCCGTATTAGGAAGTTATCATTTTAGCGTGCAATTCAAACAATTCCTTAAGAAATTACCACTGATAATTGTACTTGTCTCAGTTTACTTGTGCTGGAATGGTTTGAGGTCCTAGGATTGAGGGTTACTGGCATTGACCAAGTTCAATGTAACTGCTATTTAGAGTTATTGGCCAAGGAGTTCCCTGAGGTATTTAGCAAAGGCCTAGGGAAGGATACAGAGACACCAATATCTTTTAACTTGAACCATCAGGTGGTTCCCAGACACCTCAAACCGTGTAGAGCTCCATTCATGTTGAAAGTTAAGGTGCATGCAGAAATCAATAAATTGATAGGACAGGGAGTATTAGAACCAACCGATCAAACCCACTATAATTACCCCAATTAAGGGAGGGGGGGATGGCTCTGTGTGTCTCTGAACTGATTATAAGTGTACACTGAATAAAGCGTTGCAGCAGATGAGGCTGTCACTGAGGCTACTGCTGAAGCCCAGACCATTGTCATTCACAGGGCAACTTTTAAATTCCGCAGGCTCTAATTTGGAGTTAGCATTGCCCCCATCTTATTCCAAAATCTTATGGAATGGTAACTCCAGGGCACACCAGGCATCGTCCCTTATTTTGACGATGTCCTAGTATCCGCCAACATCCATGCCAACCTGTTAACTTGCTTCCTGTTAACTTGCTTCCGCACCATACTTTACCAGTTCCAGAGCATCGATTTCAAGTTAAAGACAGCTAAATGCCACATAGAGATACCAGAGATACCAGGGTTCTTAGTGGATGGCAAGGGTTTGTATCTGACTCTTGAGAAAATCTGGGCAATCCAGCAAGCACCACCTCCCTCTAGGAAGGCTAAGCTGCAGGCTTTCCTTGGATTTAAAAAATTTTATAGCATTTTTTGGCCACACAAGGGATCACTAGTCAAGTCCTTGCACCACCTATTGAACAGATTGACTAATGGGTGTGGGAAAAGGTGGAAGCCACCGCATTCCAAGCTGTCAAGGACTTTCTGACAGCGTGCTCCTGCAATATGGTGAATCACTACCATGTGTATTGGCCTGCGATGCCTCTTCATATGGGGTCGGGGCTGTCCTTAGCCATTAGCTATCCTCTGGATAGACGCTCCTATCATGTTCTTTTCATGGACTCGGTCTCCTCTGGAGAGAAATTATAGCCAGCTCGATAAGGAGGCTCTGGCTATAGTGAGCGCCGTTAAACTGTTTCATTGCTTATCTGTATGGCTGCCATTTCCACTTAGAGACTAATCACAAGCCCCTGCTTGGATTGATTTTGGGAGATAGATAAACTCCACAACAAGGCTCACTAGATGGACTGTGTTCCTGGCTGCTTATAATTATACATTACACCATAGGCCAGGGAAACACCTTTACCACATGGATGTCCTGAGCGGTTGCTCTTTGCCCATCACCACTGAAGATCCACTCCCAGCATCTGCTTATCGACAACCTCAGTTTTCCGATTACTGCAATCAACGAGGCCAGAGACACTATACAGGATAAGACACTGTCCAAGGTTTTAGATTGGGTGAGAAGGGGGTGGCCTAGTGGCCAACTAGGAGCTGAATTTCACTCATTTAGCCTGTGGCAACACGAAGTGTCAATGCAGTAGGGTGGCTGCTCTGTGGAAACAGAGTGGTCATTCCTCCTCCACTATTGGACTCTATACTGTACACCCTGCCTGAGGGTCACCCGGGCATAGTGCGGATGAAGGCACTAGGCTGCAGCTATGACTGGTGGCCCAGAATGGACAGTGATTTTGTTTGGTGGGTCTCAGGGTCCCCTCTGTGTGGAGTCCAGGCCTGTGGCTCCCAAAGCTCCTGTACAAAACTGGGAGCAACTGAAAGCCCCATGGTCAAGGGTCCACATAGGCTTCAGGGCCATACAAGGGACAAACATTTCTAATTGCTGTAGATGCATTTTCTAAATGGGTTGAGGTTGTGTTAACGGGGTCATCCAAGTCCTAAAGAAGCTATTCACGATGCAGTCTGCAGCCAACAGATGGGCCAAGCGGGCAGTTTGCATGACGAAAGAGGCTTTAGGAAGAATGGGGTCTGAAAATTGGCAGAAGAATATCAACAAATTATTGCAATGGCAGCATGCCAACCCATGCCCAGCAACAAATATGAGTCCAGCAGAATTATTAATGGCTGTAAAATTAGAACAACCATAGACTACCTCCATCTGAAGTATGCACTGGAGAGGCCTCTTGAATCCAGCAGACAATTTAGGGGGTTTGCCTTTATTTATTTATTTATTTATTTATTTATTTATTTATTTATTTATTTATTTATTTATTTATTTATTTATTTCTTGGATTTATAAAACCGATTTATAAAACTGAAGTTGACTTCAGATTTTGAATCACATAGTTTGGCATAAAAATCATAAAGATTTTATCAATCATTTTTCATAAGGATTTCAGTCTAGGCAGGTAGAGCAGCAGACCATTTGTTTACATTTGGCCAGAAAAGAATTAAGAGCATTGCTGTGTGAATCCTTGACACAGACTAATATCATTTCTATAGCTCAAGGGATCTGGTTTCCCTCATTCTGTGGAAGTTGATTCAAGACACCAGAACTCAAATTTTCATCTTTTGTCCTTTTCATTCTGTTCATAATTGTTGAGAGGGTTTTTGTTATTGTTGTTGTTGGTTTAATCATTGTACTTGATAAAAAGTACTTGAAAACCTGAAAGCCAAGATGGTATTTTATAAATTTTGAATTATCATAATATATTATGAAAGTTTAGTTTCCAACACATGTCTATTACCTGATCTAAGCGTCACTTAACTCAAGTACTATAATGATAATACTTATTACATGGAAATATATCAGGTGGTACATAGTTCACCTTAAAGATTTGTTGAGCTCCTTCCTCCATGCGAGGCCATACTTGATATCTAAATCTCCAGAGGGTGTGGAACTTGAGAATAGCATTCAGTCTCTGCACTGCCTCCGAGTGATGAAATTCAGACATCAGCATGTCTGAAACAGCCTCTGGTACTTTCACAGCACATAAAAGGAACATGGCAGCTGTAGGAAGCAAATATTCCATGAAACATCTTTTTTTCCTTATCATCTGGAAGCATTATTATTTTACTGATGTACTTGAGAGCTGAGAGGTGGAAGCACACATTAAGCTTATGAGCAGACTTGACAACAAAAGGAGCAGGTAATTGTCTTTGAATTTCAAGTAGGGAAAGATCATGAAGAGAAGACAAGGTGGCCATGCATATAAATGTAGACTGCAAAAGCAAGGTTCTTAGAATCAGAAGCTTTAGGTAAAAAATCCTCAGAAGCCAATGCTGGGTGAAACTACTATGGTAGCTCCAATTCCTTAGGATTGGATTTTTTACGCTCTTGAGGGCATTCTTAGAATGTGAAAGGAGCCTCTTACCTGCTGCACCAGCCATGTGTTCATCCATACTGAGCAACAACTCCCATGCTGCAGGCTGGATGTCCCCATACATCTCTTCTGTGAGGATGGGAGCTGCCTTGATTAACAATGAAAGTGGTGCTGGAGACAGGCTCATCACCTACAAAAAGAAAACCATGCACTCAATAATGTAAAACAGGGCCCTCACAAACATGTTCCCTTGCTGAGGGAAATGTAGCACATACAGTAAGAGTGCTGAAGACTGCAGCTTCGTCACAGAGACTTGGTGATGCCAGACAATCTATTATTTAAAGAGATTATAGAAAACTGATCTAAGAAGACAATGCAAGTAAAAAACGGCCATTGAAGAAAATGGGTTGGCTTAATAATCACAGTGTCTGCTTAAGTTATAGCATTCAGTTATGGCACTCGTTTAAGAACAGCAGTTTTTGCTTAATGACCAGTACAAAAAAGGTTATTAAATTGGGCACAGTCAGGTTGGTTAGCCTGTGCTAACCAACTTAACAACAACCATGACTTATAAGAGTAATTATGGGATAAATTTTGGTAGTAAATTGAGGACTACCAGCAGATAGATTAGATAATCTGAATTATTGACAGTGAATTCATTCAAGTCAAGGTAAAATGTGACATTCCCATAGTGCTGAGATATACTTCATAGAAACCTATGTTACTGGACACCTAGTGCCTCAGTGCAAGACAGTAAGGTAGCTGAAGCATGTTTCCATCATATGTATTTTGCGGTGCAAATTGTGCATGGGCAACCTTCTACCACATATACAGTATTACTAGACACCATAGATAATTAAATAGAAGTCAAAGGAGCAATTCACAGGCTTAAGATTCCTTAGAGTTTCCCTACCTGCCACATATATATATATCAAAGGCTAAACATAATGTTTCACTATTGCAAGGGTATCAAACTCAAGGTCTGTGGGCCATATCCGGCCTGCAGGGTGGTTAGATCTGGCCCGCAGGGCTGTCCTGGAAATAGCGAAGGACCAGCCCGCAGTACTTGTGCTAGTGAAAACGGAGCTCAGAAGGACTCCACACGGCCCTCCCAAGCTCCATTTTTGCTGGCAGAGGGTTGCAGGAGGCCACTGTAGGCTGTTGCTCTGTTTTCACTGACAGAGTGCTAGCAAAACAAACTACTAGCAAAAGGGCATTTGATCACAAGGCAAGAAGAAATGTTTCCCCCTTTGCATTTGAGCATCCAAGGAGGGACAGGAAAGGAGAAAGGGAAAGAGGAATAACAAGAAAAAGAAGGAAAGATGGGGATGCGGCAAGGAAGGAAAAAGAAGGAAAGGGGAAGGAAGAAGAAAGGAGGAGGAAGTGCGAAGGAAAAAGAAGAAAAGGGAAGAAGGAAGGAAGGAGATTATAATGAGAGGGAGGGAGGGTGTTAGGGAAGTCCTGCCTCAGCACCAGCACCCCTGCTGCCCTTTTGCTTCCCCTTGTCTCCTCCTCCTGGTTTCTCCTTGTGGTCTCCCATCCTATCACTGAGGATGCTGTGGTTACAAAGCTAGGTCTACTTGTGTGGAGAGGGAGTGGGCCTCCCTCTGCCCCTCACACTTTGCCCTCCCGCATACACCATGAGCAACCTGGCCAAGAAGAGTGAGAACAGCAGCAGAAGCCTCAAGGAAGTGATAGGTGCAGCTGGGTACCCTTTTGGGAAAGCAGGGCTTGGCTGGGCTGTGGGGTCCCAGTGCCCTGGGACCTTGAGGGCCAGACTGGCTACTTGCCCTACATTGTCTAGAGCTCTGGACAGCCAGTGCCACCATCTGGGGCTCCTCTACATGGCCTTAGAAGGATGGAGAGACACCTTTGGAGGACAAGAGGGAGACAATGGATCCCCCAGCCTTGCCCGAGCCACCATAGGCACCCTCAACATGAGTGTCATTGAGGTGGCCATGCCTACTGGCCACACACACCCTAGCCAACCCCCCATCCCACCTCCCAAAGGTCAAACACAACCCTGATGCGACTCCCAATGAAATCAAGTTTGACACCCCTGCACTAGTGCATTATTCCTATAAGTAGTGGAAATTCACATTACCTGATGCCTTATGTATTTCAACATTCCAGAGTCTTTTTTTCCTTCAAGATTAGAATCCATCACTCTTTTCTTCAGGGAGGGTGTTCTGAGGCATGACTTATCTGAACACTGAAAGACAATTGACCTAAACATATCTGAGTGCTTTCAGAAGATAGCTCATTAGTGGAAGCTGGGCATTCCTTTATGTTTCTGACAATAATACACTTAATTAATGCAGCTTTCCCTTGTTGACCAGAAACTACTGATAATGAGAGAAGCTGACATTTCCTTCTTTGCCTGTTTCTAAAATGATGCATGTTTCACAGGATGTTAATAGTTTCATCAGGATGATGAAACAAATATTATGAAGCCGGCTTCACTTCTCACAACATTTATATAACGTTGTGATACATCTCCAAAAAGAATGAAGCCTGTGTCATGAAGCTTGCTTCATCATTTATTTGCCCCTGTATCAAAACAATTGTGGCAACATGGGCAGCAAACAAATTTAATAAATAAATAAAAATACATTGTTTCACTAAGGAAGGATCCTATATTAAACATAGCTCATAGAAACTCCTCTCACATCTATTTACCTGCGAGAGTGTAGCAACCAAGTTTGACAGTCTAAAATAAATGTCTAGGCAGCTTAAAAATGAGCAATTAATTAATTTATTCATTATCTCTTACCTCTTTTTGTTTTTTCCCTCTAGCCACACCATTTAATAAGTTATTTTCTTTAAGTGAATCCACAGTGTCTCCATACAAAAGTTTGATCGCCCGGACCAGGCGCGCGCACGAACGACTGTGGTGGAGGTAGCAGTGAGGGTGACAGTAATCAATATGGGTACAAATGAAACTCTGCTGGTTGCATAGCAGTATCATCACCTGGAAACACAAAGTATGAATGCGTTTAGAATTGCAGTCTTGTCTTTGTGCCAAGAGAAGATTATGTGAACATCCTTTTTTAGATATCAGAAACCATAGGCAGAAAAATCTTTGAAATGTTTTCAAACTATTTGTCTCCATCTTCTTCAATTTGTTATTTCACTAACTCTGACAATTAACTCATGAGATCTAGCAAATATCTCATACTCATTGATCTTAATACTTAAACGTATTTGTTCATTTGATCAATGGAATGTTCCAGGGCAAAGAGAGATCAAACAATAACCTTTTCCTTTATCCCAAAGGCCATGATAGAGTTTGAGTATTTATCATTCCTGCCACTGCTCAGACTTGCCTAGTTTATGCACAGGAATTTCTCCCCGCCAGCTGGCTCTACCAAATTTCATTTCTGGAAATAATAATCAGGATTTTCCTCCTACACCCAATTTTTCTTGGCTGAGTAGCTCTGATTGCTTCTTCTTGGTTGATTTTATGAATCCTAGACATGGAAGACAAATTAATCACCTTGAAGATTCAGGAAGCATGGTGTGAGACTGGTGGAGAGGGAACACATTATCTACATTTCTTTTCCCTCTTCTCTCCATTTTCTTACTCATTTTTGCAGTTCCCTATTTATATTATCTAGCTGACAGGGATCTCAGAACTGAATAACTGAAGTACTAATATAACATTATAATGATAAATATATTGATAAGTCATTGTCCTCTAGGAAAATCTTTGGATTGCCCTATAATAAGCTGATGTTTAACCATGTGTGCAGGTATTTTGAAAAATGGTGTTCTGTTTGACGTTAATTTCTAATTGCACAGGGCATCAAATGACAACTGTAGGAAAACTATAAGTAACTAGTTTTCTAAATTTTATCGTAATATATCAACTGACTATTTAAATGGCAAGAGTTTAACTTGATATTTGAATGGTTCTATTTGCTTGATCACAAAGCATACGTTGAATTGAAGGAATGCTTGCCAATTCTGAATCCTCCTTCCCTCTCTCTGCCATCAGATGATCCAACAAACAGCTTTAATAAAAACAGCCAATACAGATCAGATATGCTGTTATTACTAATCTAGAAAAGAAGTATAAAGAACTTGAAAGATTTTAGATTACATGAGAGGTAAACTACTTTTAACTTGGGACATCTTAATCTCTCTAAATCATCTTAATTTGGCTCAGGATATAAGATTTAGACAAATTGGAAAGGCATTGTTTTAATCACATTATTTTTTTTCTGATCCATTCATCTATCTATTCTGATTGATCTTGTCCACCAAACATTATCCTGATGAAACATCTATCATATGCAGTGCAATTAACCAAATACTTGTGTTAGATCGGATGAATGGAAGAGGCAGACTCAGACTGGGACAGGCGGCCTTGGAGTTGGTCAATGTGGCGCCTCCAAATTCTACCATCCTCGAGCTCCAACTGGTTAGAGCAAGGTCTGGTAATTCCTGTAACCATAGAGGGAACCCAGAGAACACCCCCTCCCAGCAAAGTTGTGGGCATAAACCTGATCCCCTACACTAAAATGTCTAAGTTTGTCGGTTGAATCGGGAGGTGATTTGGCAGAGTAATTTGGGTGCAACCAGTCTAAGGGTGATCTTAGCCCTTAGCTCAGAAGCTCAGTGGGGCTTCTGCCAGTGGTTGCTCTTAGAGTGATATGCTGGTAAAGGAGGAATTGGTCTATGCGTGTTTGCCAATCTCCTAGTCCCATCCTGGATAAGGCTTCTTTTGCAGATTGCACCATTCTCTCTGCCTGTCTATTACTGTCCAGATGGAAGGGAGGGACCAGGGCATGTCTGATTCCCTGAGTAGCTAAATAAGTCTCAAATTGCATGGCCATGGGGCCCATTGTCGGAGAATGTCAGGCAGGAGAAAAGCCTCCATAGTGCCTTGATGACCACCTCTGCCATGGTGGTGGCCATGAGGACTACCTTTAACCACTTCGAGTAGGCATCCACAACTACCATGAAGACCTGGCTTGAATTGGGCTGGCAAAGTCAATGTGTACCCTCGACCAGGGTGACTGAGGCCTTTCCCATTCTTTAGTGGGTGCCTCTGGGGGAGCTGGTCTGGATTCCTGGCATGGTGTACAGGTAGGCACCCACTCTTCTATCTCCCCGTCCATGTTAGACCACCACATGTAATTCCTTGCCAAAGATTTCATTCAGATAATTCCCAGATGCCCTACATGCAAGGCCTCTAATACTGCAACTTGCAGTTTGGGTGGAACAATGACTTGGTCCCCCCCACAGAAGACAACCCTGCAATACAGATAATTTGTCTTTTTTGGTGCTTTTTTAATGTTCAAAAAGTTTTATTGGGTTTTACAATTTTTTGTTAGGGAAAGGGTACATAAGGAATACAAAGAAATATTTTGGAGGCATCCATATCGGAGGTGCAGACCGCTACCAAGGCAACATACAAAAAGTTAATTAT
>JAPKID020005158.1:0-11278 GCA_026931265.2 Tropidonophis doriae | reverse complement strand
CTACACTGCTTGGCCTGGATTGGTTCATCTCTCTGGGGATTGCTGTGGAAACTGTACATGTGCTTAGATTCAGAGATTGAATCTGTATAATACAGTATATGCTATCAAAGTATCTGTTATATGCTCAGTGATAAATGAAATCCCAAAAAAGATTAACACATTATCAAAATAATTGCAAGAGTTGAAACTTTGTTTTTTAAATGATTTATTTTTTAACTGTTTATTTGTAACTGTGTGGATGTTTCAAAAGGCTAGGATTTAGAAATAAAACATTCAGTATGAAAGACCAATCTAAATAAAGAATATAAGTGGTAGAAACAAATGTTTAATGTTCAAGGTGTTTTGAAATAACATTACTACGAAAATTACATTCAACATTAATTACAACTTTATACAGCACCTATTTACCATAATACTCCACTCTCCTTCGCCAATCATTTTAAATATATAATTACATCCTGTTTCGTTTTGCCATAAATCATTGTCTAAGATACTTGGTTATCAGTCATTTTAAAACAATAGTATCAAATCAAAACTTCTTCTATATTATGATTACTTGGAAAACAAGTATTTCAATAATAGCAGTATTTCCCAAACCAGACAATATCAATTTCAAATTTTGGAAAAAAAAAACCCATCTTTTTATTTTTAGAAATAACTCAAAGCAGCAAATGTATTCAACACAATCTTTCTTATCCCATTTTTCCAACAACAGCAAGCCAGGTGAGCTGGGCTGAGATTGAGTGACTGGCCCAAGGTCACCCTGGTGGCTTTCATGGCTAAGGCAGAATTACAATTCATGGTTTCCAGCTTTCTAATCTGATGCTTTAACCACTAGACCCAACTGGTTCTCAATGTGCTATCAATCTCACATTGCTGTGCAGCTATAAGTTGTACACAGTAAATCTACTGAAATATTATAGAGACCCAAGGATGGTAAATCCAACTGGTCAGGTATATTTTCAATTAATTGAAATACATTTTGTTAGACAGGATGTGGGAAAATGGGCCCTGAAGAAAGAAAGGCAATATATACTGTTTGTGAGACTGAATGAAATTAAACAATGTAGCAGCAAATGACCTCCCGCAGGCATCAAGCATCAATATATCTTATAGAGAAGGTGATCTACCTAAATAAAGTCATAAATATAGCCCCTGAGTTAAGTTCAAAGTGAGTGGAGGAGAAAACAGGAGAGAGGGGAAAAATAGGTTTTGTGGTGGATGTAATGGAAGAATAAGTTACAATGTATTTGGGATACTAAACTTCAAATTTAGAGGATTAAATTAGATTTGGGAATTATATGTATTGTAAAACAGCTAATATTAGCTGCACTTCCTCAGAATAAACAAAGAGCAAGGGGACATGTGAGATTGGGAACAAAGACTGTCTATTTTCCCTGAGAGCTAGCAACATTGTCAAAGATTTTGGAAAAGTTTAAATTTCCACACGACAGGAAACACGCAGTATTATACAGCAGTATCTGTTATACAGCGGAACATATAACTTTGATTAAAAACATTTAGAAAGGCCTAAGTATACATTCATAATGATAAAGTTTAATTAAAGTATATTTGTTTAAGCTTACAAAATACATAAATAATTTACAATATTACAATAAGTACCTCTTTACATCATACATCGTGTGTTTAAGATCTGGGTGGGCATTTAATGATAAGCAAAAATAAGTGAAAAATGTGCTATTATCTGACATTTAACAAATTCAACAAAGGTATTTAAATGTTTACCTAAATGGGAAACAGAAATATTCACATTATTTTTTGCCCAGTGTATATTATTTGAGAAACTCACAGTGCTAATTAACACAGGTGGAGAAAGGACAGTCACATAAAAAAAAATATCTGAACTCAAAAAAGTACAATTAAATACTAAGTGTATTTAAACAACAGAGCAATAGTTTTTGAATATATACATTCTTTGCTTTGTTATCTATGTTTTTCTGCTTTCGTGACATCTTTGACCTTCTCCTTCTCCTTGGTTCAGCTCATGTATTGCAAATCTGGTGCAAAAACCTAGCTGGAACAAAAGCCGATCTTTTTCAAAAGGAATCTTTTAACTATAACATGATTTGCTTCCAGCCTTATATAGGTAGTCCTCAACTTATAACAGCTTGCTTAGTGACTGTTCAAAGTTACGATATTGAAAAAAAAAAGTGATTTATAACTGTTTTTCACACTTACAACAAAAGGAAGCAATCCCCATAATCACGTGATCAAAATTCAGACACTTGAGTAACTGACTCATATTTATGATGGTTGCAGTGTCAGGATCATGTTATCATCTTTTGCGATCCTCGGTCAAGCAAAATCAATGGGGAACTAGATTCACTTAAGAACTATGTTACCCTCTTAACAACTGCATGATTCACTTAAGGGAGGCAAGAAAGATCGCAAAAATGGGGTAAAATTAACTTAACAAATGTTTCAGCAACAGAAATTTTAGGCTTAATTGAGGTCATAAGTCGAGGACAGCCTCTATATTACTTTCAGTAAATGTACATTTTTGCGCAAGGATGTTTCAGCATAAAACTCTGAACAGGTTTGGAAGTAGGTATTTAAAATGCAGCATAGTAATCTATAAATACTATACATATATACTTGTCTAGAGGAACTGTACAGTTCTTAGATAATTCTTTTATATTCTTATTGGCCTTTTACAATTAAGTACCATTTCAGCAAACTGTAAAAGGCAACAATGGCTTTAAATTAGTTAAAACTTCCAAGTAAAATTTCTCCCTAGTTTTAGAGTGGTTATTCATAAATTTCATGGAAACAAAGACAAATCTTAAAAATATTTACTGAAAAAACAAGTATCATTGGGTTTGATGAAGCTTACTTGCTAGAAAATTTGGTTTTGCTTACAGTCATAGGCCTAACACTGAATTGGAAATGATTATGGCAATGTAGGGTTGCAATATGATAGAAGGAATTTCATATGATCCACAGGTTATGAGTCAACTACCTATAGAGAGTAAGAAGGATAACCTTGCTGGAGCTTATGCATGATCTGTTGTCTAGGCAAAATGAGTTGAAGCATTATTAAGGCAAGAATAAAACAATGTTTTGAAGCACCTCAGGCAAACTAATTCACAAAACAATCTAACTGGCAAGATTCTGCCATTATAACTAATCTCAATAAAAATAGGAAGTTTTACTATTTGTGGAATTGATTTTCTGCATGGTCCTCCTAGGGCTGATCAAGCTTGCAAATGTGTTTTCTGACTTTGGGGTCAGAAAAACAAGAGTAATGTAACTGTGCTAATTTGTTTTAATAAGTTGCTATGCAGAACTTGGTTAGAGCAGAATTAAATTGACTTTAGAAGAATTTATCTTTTGAGAAATATAGAATGTTGTATTTCCTGATAGAAGGGATTTTTTTTTACATTGAAATTTGCATTCATAAACAAGCATCTCAATTAAACTATTTTAATTGAAAAATAATGATTCTTCATTTTAACTTAAGCTAATTTGTTTTGGTGAAGCAAGGGAAAGTTGCTTCAAGCATTTCACATTTTAGCAAAATGAAACCTGATGATTATAAGAACCAAACAGATATCTTACAATGATTCATTTTCCATATTATCTATAAAATCACGCTCAACATATTCTTCCAACAGCTTCAAAATTCTTGTTCCACTGCTGGTGGGATAGGTGTTTTTAAAAGACTTGGAGTTGGGTGTATTTAGTAATTGGCCACTTTGAGTTTTAAAAGCAGAGTTTAATGTGTTAAAGAATGGAATTAATTGTGTGATATCTGATACAGAATGAAGATCCAAAAGAGGAAAGTCACAATTTTTTGTTGGTTCATCACTGATATTTTGTTCCTTGAAAAAAATAAGAAATAAACTGTTAATATGCATATGCATGGAAGTATTTAGTATCAATTTAATAGCAAGTATTTAATATACATACACACACACAATTTTTTGTTTGATCATAGAAATGTTCAAGATGTCTATTTTCTAAATTATAGATAATATTTGCCGTATTTTTGAAATTCAAAACGTTGTAGGATGACAGAATTCACAAGAAGCATGTCTTTAGAAGCATGACCAGATATGTTCCACAATCACAGGAAAACCAAAGTTGGGTAAGTAAGAATGACGTTGGATAAACCACAGTTTATACTACACTCAATCTGAGATCACAACCAGATCTAAAATGTAAGCCATCTGTGTGGTCCTCAAGAACCTGAGATAGATATGTAGAAATGTTAAATACATTTCTACAGTAATAGCTAAGCAACTTTTAGACAACAACAGAATAAAATAAAAGTGTTTTCTTACTCTGTCTTGTAAAAATATTATCCAAAGTGGCACAATCTATATTTTATCGAATATAAACTGAGGCTTCAAAATGGGCAAAATACATTTATTTTGCATTAAGTATGAATAACTTTGCTTATTTTATATAAATTGGACATGCACTATGTTAACTGTATCATGTACTAGTCAATTAACTTGAATTGGGTCCCATAGAAGGATTACTAGACTTTGCCTTCCCAAATATTTACAAACATTGCTGAGCAATGTTGCTGAATTGTAGAAGCTCTGTTCAATACAAGAGAATATTGTTCAAACTGTCTTGGGTTCATCTAAGCAGCATAAATATTGATTTACAAATATTATTTGGTAAGGAAACTACGGAGTTTCAGGATACGAAAGACATTTAATAAAGATAGTACTTGCCCCATATTTTAGCTTCAATAAATCCATGATTCTAGCAACATGAGGCTTGCATTCCTGGTGACTTTCCATTACATCTGAAACAGTGCTGCAACTCTGCATGTCCACTTCTGGAACAAAGGCCCACCTATACCTAAAAACAGACATTATGTAAGGTATTAAATCTAACATAGTATTTATTTTTTGATCATGTTTATTAACAGAAAAAATTATCCAGTTCTAAAATGCTGGTTATCTCATTTGCTCCACAGCACAAAATCTTTAAACCTAAATGCCGTTTAAATTTGTCTACATATGTTTGTTACTTTTGTCATTTTAGTCCTATAGGAACAATTTATCATTTTCCTAAATTATTTCCTATAGCAACAATTTGCTCATTTTCCTAAACCAGAAATTTTCTGCTGCAAACCCGAAGAGGAAAAAATACAACTTTATTTCCACATTATTGCTATATTACATATTTGCTATTTTTAATCTTTTTAGAACTATATTTGAGCTTCTGAATTTTTTTGCAATATAATCTGCAAAATTGTATGCATTTAAATATATATTTAAGGTGCACAGATTTCACCAGATTCTGAAAGTGAAAGAAAAAAATTAGATTTAATAAACTAATGGAGTGGCATAGCTATGTAGTAGAAAGAGAGGTGCAGTCAGATCATGTTGAGATCATCTTCAAATACTCTACTATTTTGCTAAGAATAAAAATATAACACTTACATTTGAAACAACTGCATCTTGTCAGATGGAAAAGAAAGTGCTGTGTCTAAGAATTTACAGGCTGATAAATACAAGGTTAATTCATTCTGGTGTATGTCTCCAAGTAACCGAGCATTGCCATTTGATGCTTTCTGTCTGCTCATTTTTTTGTTATTTCTGTGAGATTCATAAAAGGAAATATCAAAGACTGAAGAACAGACCTGGTGACTTTTTTAAAAAAATGTGAACATTAACTGAAGAATTAATTAAATCCTTTCATGCAAGAGTACAAATACAAATGCATCTGGAATTTAAAAAAGAAGAAACTGCTGAGAGTTAATTTTATTGGAATTTCCATTTAAAAATTTACGATTTCTCTTTTAAATTTAACATTCCTTTCTTTTCCAAACCAGCCAACAAAATGGGTATTATATTCCATGTAATTTCAAGAATTGTTCTACTAGCCCTATCTGTTGCATGTCAGCAGCTTTTCAAAAATATTTCTTGCATTAATAAAGGAGAATATTTGTAGCTCAGGGTTGACATGAAGGGGTCTTGATGCTCTCCGAGCTTACTTGTTTTCTTACAGATGTTTCATTATCCAACATCATCAGTGCTAGTAATGAGTGTGGTTTGCTGTCAGTTTCTGGAGGATTGTCCTGTCAGTGTTGTTGGGGTGGTCTTAAGAGATTCTTTGATTGGACTGTTTACTGTTGGCTGTTTGGCAGTTTCTTGATTGGGGTATTGTTACTTCATTGTCTTTGATGTTAACCTTGGAGTTAATGTATGGTCAGAGGTGGGTTGCTCCCGGTTCAGCTGAACTGGTCGTGGCAGTAGCAGGAGGCTCCGCCCACCCACCAGAACGCTTCTGTGCATGCGCATGAGCAAACCAGTAGTAAAACTGGTAGAAACCCACACTGTCTGATGATATGGGTGCTGATTTCTGGTGGAAAGGTGCTTGAGTCTTTTTGTTCCTTTTTGGGCTGGGTTACTGTCTCTTTTGCTTAGTCTATAGATATTATTAATGAAGTCTAAAGTCTTGATCCAGAAACTAAGCATTAGACATTGTTTTTTCTGTGGTGTATTATTCCTCTGTATGGCATGTATTCTACTACTGCTGAACTGTAATTTAATACTAAAATAATATAACTATTTCCAGTAACAATCCCCATCACATTGTTAACTATTAAGATCAGATTGCTCATCTTATTTATTTTTTGTTTCTCTTTGTTAAGTGTATTAGAAAAAAAAACTTACTTTGCTGGTTCATCTGTTAGATCTTCCTCTAACTGTATAAATGTTTGAATCTGTATAATCGGAGAAATGGAAGAGAAAAGAGAAAAATGTATTAGTAAATATTTATTTTTTAAAAATATCACTCATTCTACTATTATTATCATTCTGCTATTAATTATTACTCTTACCAGTTCTGTTACCATGATTGGCCATAAAGAGGTTAGGTGTTGAGGGGAAATTCTCAATAAAAGTACCCTGAAAAAAAGGAACATCTGGGCACCTACTGAAGAAGTGTGTCCAACACGTAGGTTGTCAGTCAATCGCTCTTAGAAAAAAAATAAGAGAAAGAAAGAAAGAAAGAAAGAAAGAAAGAAAGAAAGAAAGAAAGAAAGAAAGAAAGAAAGAAAGAAAGAAAGAAAGGGTTAATTAATAGTGCAATCTATTTTATATGTTATTTATGTTCTGAACTCATGATGGCTTATTGAAATACAAAAAAAATATCCAAACTATTAAAAATTCAAGTATGAAAACTTAGTACTTATAAACAATAATAATTTCTATCTAATTAAAACCAGTAAGTGTATTGAAATAGAAAAGTACTGAAATATACGTGGTTTGGTTACCATCTTTCTGATTTATTAGTGTAAGGTTGGCGAACCTTTTCAGCTCTGTGTGACAAAATAGGAGCATGCGCACATGAGTGTATGCATGTGTGCTGGAAATTAGAAGAGCATGCTGATGATGATCTTCCATTTTCTGGCATGCATGTGCACAGTGACCACCTGGTCTTCCAGTTTATGGTGCACATGCGTACATGAACACCAGCTGACCAGTGTGCATGTGCGCGCTGGAAACAGAAATATCATTTTCCCGGTGTGTTCTGCTCTTCTGGTTTCCAGCATGCCTGCATGCATGAAGACCAGCTGGCCAGTGCGCTAGAACCCAAAGCAACAAGCGATTGCTGTGTGCCCGGAGAGATGGCTCTGTGTGCCACTTTGGGCACATGCGCCATAGGTTTGCCATTACAGATTTAGTGTATATCTTTCCTTTCTCTTCACACAAGCAGTGAAACTTTTTTAAATCAAAACTCCTTCTGGCTAAGATAAAGACTGAATTGTGAATAGAGCTGGCAGTGAGTATGTCAACAAAACTGAAGTGAGTTTAGAGGCTCAAATTGATGAAGATGCTGAGTTGTATAAGCAAAACTAGAGCACCAGGAGCATAGTAATCCAGAAGAAGCAAAGATTTCTTCAACAAGATGAGATGAGTATATGAAAGTTACACAGGTTTTTTCTTTACATTCCCATGTCTCAGGAAGTTGTGTGAATTATGGTTTTGCTTCATGATGCCCGCTTTGTCATTCCCACCCACATTTTTGCCTGCCTATACCTGCCAAACAAAACTTATTTTTTGCATCTCAGTGAAAGGCTCAGATGATGTCATGGGGTTGCCAAGTAATTCACAAACAAAAGTTGCAATATTTATTGAGTAATGGCCATGACTCTACAATTTAACTAATATAATGCTCATGCCCTTGTGACATCCCGGATAGACTACTGTAATGCTCTCTACATGGGGCTCCCCCTGGGGTGCACCCGAAGGCTGCAGCTAGTCCAAAATGCGGCCGCGCGGGCGATCTTGGGAGGTTCTAGATACTCCCATGTAACACCGCTCCTGCGCGAGCTGCATTGGCTGCCTGTGGCCTTTCGGGTGCGCTTCAAGGTGTTAGTGATCATCTTTAAAGCACTCCATGGCACGGGACCTATCTATCTGCGGGATCGCATCCTACCCCACACATCCCTCCGCCCGATTCGCTCCCACAGAGAGGGGCTTCTCCAGGTGCCGTCCGCCAGGCAATGCCAGCGGGCGACGCCCAGGGGAAGGGCCTTCTCTGTAGTGGGCCCGATCCTCTGGAACGACCTCCCCCCTGACCTCAGAACAACCACGGACCTCCGCACCTTCAGCCAGAAATTGAAGACCCACCTGTTTCATCTGGCCGGCCTGGTCTAGTTTCATCACCCAGCCTCTAATCTGTACACTAAATTTTAATTGGGTTTTTTACTGGATAAGGTTTTAACATTTTTATAGATTTTTAGCACGGGGATATAGTTTAATTTGATTTTAAATATTTATAATTCTGTTTTGTATGTTTTTAAATGCCTGTGCAGTGCCCCGAGTCCCTTTGGGGAGAGGTGGCGGTTCTATATGTCAAATATAAATAAATAAAATAAAATATAAATATAAACTTCCTTTATGGCAGGGCTACTGGTTGCAGCTGATCAGCTTTCCTCCCATTTCTTTCTTGCCATTTCCGCACAAAGGGAAGACCTACTTCACATAAACCAGGTTCCTAAGTCATGATTATACTGGGATGCATTACTAGCAATAGCAATAACATTAAACATTAAGCTTATATACTGCTTCATAGTGTTTTATAGCTCTTTCTAAGTGATTTACAGAGTCAGCCTGTTGCCCCCAACGATCTGGGTCCTTATTTTACCAACCTCAGAAGGATGGAAGCCCTGAACGCCCATCTTTTTCATGCAGCCAGCCTGGTGTAGCTTTTAATCTGGTTTTATTGGGGTTTTTATTGTACATTTTAGAGCAGGCTTAGAATTTAATTTATTTTTAGCATAGGTATTCATATTGATGTTTTTACTGTTGTTTTCATCATTGCCTGTTCACCTCCTTGAGTCCCGCAAGGGAGAAAGGGCGATATACACATTCGAATAAATGGAAATTGAGTCAATCTTGTACCAATCAGGATTGAACTGTTGGCAATTGACAGAATTAGCCTAACATACTGCGTTCTAACCACTGCTCTCTATCTACTATCTTCATTCACATTTGGAAGTTGAACAAGAGGCTTCCTTTTCCCAGTTAGGGTGGCAGCTTTATTATTTACTCCATGTATCAAAATTGCAGCCACCATGAAAGACTTTCAAAGTTATTTGGCATGCAGTGTAATGTAATGAGAAGTGATTATTTTCATTTAGAAAAAAAAAATCCAACCCAAATCCCCTGTTGCAGAATTTAGGAAGAACTCATAAGAAGACACAAGCAGAACCGAAGCCTCCACTGAACAATATCAGTTGCTGTTCCCAGAATCACAGAGATATTAATTGCCTCCTGGGAAGTTTTATCGTCTAAAACTTCCAACCACTTAGCAATTTTTGCCCTCAGAACACTCTCAGATGATTCTATAGTTGCAAGCTCATGTGCTTAGTTATCTCTGGTTGCCTTTCCAGGGAATGTATTTTATTTACTCTAAGAAGATTAAATGAAAGGCAAAAGGAGATTGAAGGATTTTACTAGAAGCAACAAGAAATGACTATCACTTGTGGACTATATGTTATAAATCTCTAGTGTACATGGCAGCACCTATGCGCATAAACATGGAATTCTAACTCTACTCCTAAATATTTAAACACACCCTTATGTCATTTAGACATTATTTCCAACCTGGGGTCTTTAATTTAGACTAACCAAGAACATCCTGTAAACACTTCATCTATTAATTCTCCGTTACCTTCTGAATTCATCTGTAAACTGATTTAATACATACAAATCAGCTTAGTGTAGTGATTAAGGTGGTGGCCTGAACACTAGGAGACCCTGAGTTCTAGTCCCACCTAGGCATGAAAGCTGGCCATGTGACTTTGGATCAGGTACTCTCCATCACACCAGTGGTAGGATTCAACTTTTTTACTACTGGTTCTGTGGGCATGGTTTTGTGAGCGGGCAGGGGAAGGATGCTGCAAAATCCCCATTCCCTCTCCACCCCACTAACCTGCTTTCCACTTCCGTTCCCCTGCTAGGCAACAAAAGAAGATCAGCTGACAAGCTGGGAGGCAGTGGGGGCAGGGCCAGCCTATTTGCGGGATGTCTGAACTACTCAAAATTTCCGCTACCTGAATACCACCTCTGCATCGGACCTACCCACATCACAGGGTTATTGTGGGGATAGAAAAAGAAGGAACATTATGTATGTTTGCTACCTTGAGTTGCTTATAAAGTAATAAAAGACAGGATAAAAGGAAACAATGGTTTATAAGTTATAATCTATTTTTGTTCAGGAGGGGAATGTTCCTCTTTTGGTGTTGGATGTGAATCTGAATGCTGTAGACCACTGGTGTCAAACTCGCCATGTCACATTGATGTTTTTTTAAAATATATATATATATATATATATTTCCTTGTGCGCCGCCCCGAGTCCCTTGTGGAGAGGGGGCGGGATATAAATGTAATAAACTGTAAACGGTAAACTGTAAACTGATGTCACATGACGTATCACAATATTTTTTGCCTTCACAGAGCTGGTGATGAGCCGTCTGCTAAAGCAAGGTCATGGCACACACTTGAAAGTAAATCAGAAAGACTATAATTCTGGGGGTCTGCCTCACAAGAACAAAGAATCCTTATCAACAGGAAATATGCATGTGTAAAGTTTGTAGCGATTATGGATAGATAAATAACTTGCAGACCTCAGTTAAAAGTGAGGGATGTCTATTAGATAACTCCTGGGCCATTCATTAACCAAAGCTTAAAAATAGGGACAATTAGGAGATCGCTGCCGGCCACCGGGGGCGTCGGACGAGTCTCTGACTCGTCTGCCACTTTCCTCTCCTGGCGGCCCCTTC
>JAPKID020005157.1:0-11279 GCA_026931265.2 Tropidonophis doriae | reverse complement strand
AGGCAGGGGGGGTGCACGGGCTACCGCCCGCTTCCCCAACTCCCTGATAGCTGTCCCTACAGAGGGGGCCCTATTTTGGGGTCCCCCTGTGCCCCAAAGGGCACCAACAGAGAAGACAGCGGCGGATGAGCCTAAAACTCATCCGACTTCGTGGAGACCGGAAGCGGAAGTCCCTATTGCAATGGATTATTGAGGCAATGAGTCTAATTTGCACACTCAGCACAGGAAACACTGAGATTTCTTTAATCTTTGTATGAAGAGAACCATTAAGAAAGTGCTTATCACTTTGCTAGATATTTTGTTTCAGTGTTAGCTAGTTTTTTGAAACATTTAATTAGAATCTGCTTTCCCCATAAAACTACCATTCTACCACCTGCATTCTGGAATGGTAAGAGAACAAGTCCCAACTTTCTTCTATGTGCTACATGTTATCACCTCAGGTACCTGATGAGTACCACCAAGTTCCTTTTAAATCACCTCCCCCCCCCATTAAACATACTAGTTGTTCAGACACTTCTAATAAGTCATCTAACCATCCTCATTGCCATTCTATGCACTCATTCCAGCTCTCTCTGAATCATTAAAGTGTGATGCCCAGTAGTTGCCATATTACTAAAGATTTTCTTCTCTGGAATTTCTTACCTGATAGAAGTCATACACTGGAAAGATGCTACTTGACCAAGAAAGGAACCCAAATGGAGATGATTGTTTTTTCCTTTAGGAAAGTTTTTCTCCAGAAACATTTGACAAATGCCATGGAAATTCTAAGTCCTGTTAGTTAGAAGTCATACAGAGAGAGTGTGGGAACAGACCTGTGAGAATTTGTAATCTGAATACTTTGAAGCAAGCAGATGAGGAACTTGGCAGTACTTTGTTTACCAGGATCACATGTTGCTTTCAAATATAACATGGGAAACAATACATTTGGTAAACAGAAGTGCAGATAAGTATTATATTTGGGTCCCCCTCACGCTCCAAAGCACCATTTGGCTTCCTAATTTGAAGACTGCTTCCCAGGAATTTTTCTTCCTGTTCCCTCCTCATGAAGGGACAACCACTAGCCTAATACACCATCACTGAAAAGGTTATTCAAACCAAATGGTACTTTTCTTATGAACGGAATTCTACAGCAATATAATATATATTCATACATATGAATTATATATGGAGTATGATTCATTATAATGAATTAAATATGGGACACTACTGATGGAAACACATTTTGCAAATTGTATAAATCTTGTTTATACAATTTATAAAACATGTAATGTATCCATAAATAAAATCTAAATAAATAAATAAATAAATAAATAAATGGATTTACTACAAAGAGAAAAATGGGCAATGTGGGAGTAATTATCTAGTGCAGGAATCCAAAAGAAATTGGTGATTAAAATGTTCTCCAACTACAGTTGTCATCAGTCAGTGACTTTTGCCTATGGCAATTGGACGTACAGCTGGAGGATCTACAGATATCCATCTCAGATGCACTTTTAGTCCCACATCCCATTTGCTACCCCTCATCTGATATCAGCTGAGCCAAACATGGAAATGGAACTTTTGTCCCTTTCCCTCTCTCGCTTTTTTTTTTATTCTATCACACCCGGTTACTGAAAAAATATCTTTGTTATACCTTTTAATGATGCAGACATTGGCTATTCCATCTTGTCATATTTTGAGCAAATATGCCACCAACCAATGTAGACCTGGATTTGGGAAGGAAGCAATAAACTGTTAAGGAAAAAAGAAAACTCAAGTCCTGAGAAAATGGGAAGCATAAGAACGGACTTCAAAATAACCTTGCTATGATTTTGTGTGGTACAAACATTGGAGAGAGAGAAACCTTGCTTTCCAGATTCCATTATTCTACCTCACAACAATGACAACAATTCCTGGGACTCCCTGATGCTTCTGTTTCTTGACATTGACATTGAAGTCTTGACATACTGTATGCTTTCTGTCAAAGGTAGAAGACCCTTTTTTTTAAAACCATCAAATCATCCTATTCAGCAAGGTCGTTCTTTTAATGCAGGTCAATGCCACACTCAATGAGTATGGGTTAGGGGATAACATAATGAGCATACCTTGCACCTTATGATACTTTTGTTCCCTTTAGAACAGTTTGTTTTAAAGACTAACATACAACACTAGTTCAAGTAACAGCAAAGCTATTTGAGATTCTGAGTCAAAGCTTTAGTCATCTTATTTGTAATTGAGGTGCTTCCTACAGATTAAATTTAATTTTGATGTCATGCAACTTCAATTGAGATGGCAATACTAGTTAATTAGGTTCACCTGCAAAATGGCACTGACCATAGCCTTTCAAAGCCGATGCTTTCTTGTTTCTTTCTTTCTTTGCTTTAAATGCTTTTAAAAAGATATAGATTGCCTGTAGTACATTCAAGAAAAAAAATCTTTAGATTTAACATCCCTATAATTATTTTCTAAAGACTTGCCATTATTACTTTTTTCTAAATGGTGGAATCAAACAATTCAGTTTAGAAATTTAATGGCACTATCCATTCCTGATGCAATTGTCCATTGTTGAAATGTTAGCTATATTGGTTTGGATAGCTAGATACTGATCTCTGAAATAAAATATTCTAATATAGCTTACCTGATCAATTTACATTTATATTCAGTGTTTCCATGAATCAACTCCAGTGCAGTCAAAACAAGAAATACAAATATGCCAGTAACATTTTTGAAAGATCTACAAAGATGGAGGAAACAATTAAACAATTCAAAATAGCAAAGTGTTAACCTCTAGATATACAATTTTAATTCAGTTCAAGAATAAGACCTATATACTAGTTTTACATGACTGTTATAAAATATGGAAATACAAAAACATATGATATTTATTATTCTGCTTAATTATTTTTATAGCTGTATGGCTTAGGAAAATTGTACAGTTGTATTAATTTTGATGGTGTATATGATATATTCATAATTGTGTTTGTTGAGGTGGTTCAATTACTTAGATTAAGCTTCAGTAAATAAATTTACCAGGAGAGACACTTTAATAATGTAACCAAATTACATTTTATTTTATTTTTCTTTCTCTGGATTTTTGATAGTTCACTGCACCCACCTCCCAGCCAGTAGAAATGTGGGAAGCAATATTTTTAACTGGTCTTCCTTTTTTGGGGGGTGTTTTTCTGTTTGACATACATATTACGTACAAAAAGTGGGCAGCTTTAGGAGCGGGATTGTTAATTGTCAGGACTTTTTTGTTTTCTAAATAATCTTAGAAGCTATAACATTCATTATAAAATATAACTTCATATTTTCTTCTATAAGGAATTGTAATTGTTATGTACTGAATGTATATAGTTGTGTTAACTGTGCTAAAGCAAAACTAACTTTTAGATGACCCTAACTGTTAACTGTGCTAAAGTGAAACTAACCTTTAGATTACCACAACTGTTTTGGAGGGAAATTTAGAACAATTATATTTGGGTGGGCTTTTTCTAGCTCTGTGATTGGTTAAGGCCCTGTGGGCCTAGAGTATAAATCACAGGCAATTGCTTTCAGTTCCTCAGTTCCATTTTTGAGTCATTTAATGCTGTTGCAGCTATGCTGGTCTGGTTCTTGCCCACTGAAACCCATTACACAATAGTAATTTGTCTCTGTGTATGCATGCTTGTGTATATGTGCATAGGTTTCATGTTAAAAGTCTTAGAAATGACTTGTACATAGAAAGCCTCAGAAAACAGCAAAGACTCGCCCTAGAAAATTGTTTTGTGGATATGAACTATCAGGCTTTGAAGGAAAAGAATGTTTAGCAGCTGATTTGCTTTTATATGAGCATGGGTAACCTCACTGCATCCCCCATCTAACACTTACTTCAGTTTAAAAAAAGCCCCTAGTTGGTTTCAAGGGGAAGTGACTGAGTCATTTCATCAAGTCAATGATTAGAATAAAAGCCCAATCTACAAATCTTTTCAGATTGCAAGCATATTACTCTGTTTAAATAAAATACCTTCTCTTCCTTTATTGTACTCAGAAGTATCTTCTTGACTTAATTCAAACACAACAGAACAAAAAGAAATCAATTTCCATTAAATAACCTCTCTGTTGGTTACATTTAATTATTCTCTTTTCTCTGTGAAAAATGCAGCATTTCGGTTAACACAAGATAGAAACAGTTTTGAGCAGCCGGCAGCATAATTCCAACTCTGAAATCCTACCAGGAAGAACTTATCTGGAGACCCAAACATTGAAAGCATCTGCTTGCAGCATCTGTCCATCTGATCAAGCCATTTTCTGGGTGGCTTTGCTATCAAACATTGTAAGGGGACTGTGGTGTTAATCTATGGTAACAAAAAAAATCATAAGGAGTCTGATTTCACCCTTTCCTACTAACACATTTTATTAAAAGGCATAAACTTGCATACCATCAAGTTCCTCCTGACTTTTTGCCACCAGAAGTGAGATGACAACAGAGAAAATTTACTTGACTGCAGAGATCCATTTGTAGAAGTGCATGTAGGGTTTCTATTAACCCTGACATTTAGTTATCTTTACTAAGATTGTACAATGCTTCAAAAACAATTTGGCAGAAGCAGTTGAAATCTTGCACAAACATCTGCTTGAAGAGTCACTTAAGTGAGCTGCTCTTAACAATGTGGCACCTTTTCAAGCCTTGCATAGAAGCTTGGGAAAATCAGGCAAGATGCTTTGATGACTACCAAGCAGGTGCTATGCTTATTCAAAGTATGAAGCACTTTTGAATCAGTTTTGAAGAGTGTACAAATCTAATATTTACCTGTTTTAATTGACTTTGATGTTTTATTGCAGTTTTTCTAGCTGTAGTTTTATTGACATTATATTTAATGCGAACGTAAACTCTCTTTAAATTAACTAAGAAAGGACAGTATATATTTCAAAGTAAATAAGGGCAAGAGAAATAAAAGCTTATCTAAAAGATGCCTAACAATAACCACTTTCAATTACGCTCCAGAAACTCTGATGCCAGCTGCTAATTAACATGATTTTTTCCTTACGAAGTGTGTACTAGATAACATGCACAAAATCAAGTCAAGATTATTGTTATTATTTATTTGGAACTAACGCAAGCTACCAAAGAAGAAAAGATTGCAGCTCGTAGCACAGAAGATTCATTAGGTATGTTGATAAATAAGAAGAATAGAAAGCTGCTTAACCTCTGCAATGTGCATAACTTCTCAGTACCCAAACAGTCAGGAGTAAGGAATGAAATGGTGGCCAATTCTTTCAAACAGAGTTGCTTCTTTCCTTGGAGGGCCTAGCTATGAAGGCAGAAGAATCCTTTTAATTGCAAAATTGTTTCTCACCAGAGACTACAACTCTGCGTGCTTGCCTACTGTTATCACTGCCACTGCTGTTTACATTTATCACAAGCAAAAGCAGCCACTGAACCCCTGGCAATACTAATATTTGAAAGTGTTAGTGTCATTGAAGAAAGATGAAGAGCCCCACAATTCCTGAGGTCCACAAATTCAGAATACTAAACATCTTTCTTTTTTTTTTGAACGCACAAATAGGCCCATGAACACAGTGCCTTAGCAGAGATAATACCTGATTTCTGTTAGAAAACAGTAAGAAACATGGAGAAAAGAGAAAGGAATGGTACCCAAAAAATTGCTGGTAAAGGAATGTATAAAAATTGTGAGAGTCTTCATGTTAGGAAGGGGAATATGAGAGGGAGACTCAATGGCAGATGATCCTCAGAAGGAAGCTTGCCCATAACTTCCTTTATCCCGGCAATATCACTTATCTGTTCCATGATGCAAGTGTTAAAATTGGGAGGGCACAGGGGATTCAAAACCAGACCTGTATCGCCTGCATTAATGATATTCTACAGGTTGCAACCATCAGTACAGTGTTTTACACGGCCAACATATACTGGAGCTCCAAAGGATTGCAGAGGATTTGAACAGCTGTCACGGATGATTAGCTGCAGTCAGATAAATTGTTCCTGATAGCAGGAGTAACAAGAGAAAAAGGCACACTTCTTAGGTCCCAGCACATTACCCTGCTTAAGTGTTGGGATCTGAAGCATGCTAGCTCTACCCAATCCTACAGCCTAAGCAGAAGCCACATAAGACAGATGGTCCTTTAGATAACTAGGACCTATGCCATGAAGAGCTTTATAGGTAAAAAAAAATCAGCATCTTAAATTCCATCTGGAAGCTACCAGTATGGCTCATGGACCAAAACTGTTACATGGACCTGATGAGATATGCCTAAAATTGCCTGGATTATTGTATTCTGGACCAGCTGCTGCTTCTGGGTGATTTTCAAAAGTTACCCCTTTTAAAACCTATTGCAGTAGGCCATGCACAAAGTGGCCAAGACATGAGTGACTGACTGAATGAAGGGTTTTCTAGATTGATTCTATGGGTTAAGAAAACTCCATACTTCATTATTTTTTCTGGGATAGATGGTATAAGGAGTCATGGTAGTGCAGTGGTTAGAATGCAATATTGCAGGCTAACTCTGCCCACAACCAGGAGTTCAGTCTTGACCTGCTCAAGGTTGACTCAGCCTTCCATCCTTTCGTGTTTTGTAAAATGAGTACCCAGATTATTATTGTAGATCTGCTGGCTAAGATTGATTGGAATGAGCACTAACCAAAAAATAAAATTATAATGCATTTTAACATGGTTAAAAATGGTACATGGTTTATTCAAATTCAAACACAAACAATTATTTCTAAAGGAGATATGAAGTGAGGTGGAAACCATCTTACTTTGACTCTAACTAATCTAGTCATTTTAGTATTCCTCCTGGTATAAATTATCTGTTCTTCCTCAAGCTCCTGCCCTCCAAATTTGATGTAGTGATTAAGTTGCTGCCTAGAAATCAGGACACTGAGTTCCAGTCCCACCTTCATCATGAAAGTCAGTTGAGTGACTTTGGGACAGTCACTCTCTAGTCAATCCATCTCAAAGGGTTGCTATTGGGAGGAAAATGGGAGGAAAGAATATTATGTATGCTTGCAGTCTTTAGATTTATAAAGTATTAAAGGCAGGATTGGTAAAAATCAAACAATAAAATTAAAAAATACATCAGAGAACAATTCTTATATTTCTAATATGAAAAGGGACTATGGATGTTGCATTATAGTATATCTACAAGACACTAAGTTGTGGACTGCTTAGATCAATATTTTGCATCCCCAATAACTTTTAGCAACATAGATTCTACTCCAGAATTTTCAGCAATGGCAGGGAATTCTGACTATTTATGTCCACAGAATTGGAACTGCCAGTGTTAGGAAGCCCTGGATTAAATTGTTACATTCAGCAGTATTTGTTATTCTTTTCTGGATTAAACAAGAGATTGAAAATGCACGCATCCTATTACCCCAATTACAGCAGAGAGTACAACATAAGACAACTCACTTCCAATTTATGAGCTATAGTTAACTTCCAGCCTCGGGTTTATGGATGGTTGTTTTGTCTTTCATTGTTTCACTCTCTCACTTCAGGTGTTGCAATGTTTTGAGTTGACCCACAATACCTTCTTAATTATTTTATGAGAGGGCAACCCATAATCTTTAGGATACATATGCCCAGAACAAAAGCCATAAAATTGCTCTGTAACAGAAGACGAAAGCAGTGGACTGTGGGCAAAAACATAATATTTTTTTTGATGACAGGCAAAGTCCCAGAACTTACACACAACCTCACATTCATCTGCCATGACCTCCAACCCCTTGCGCATAATCACTGCATTCCACTTCTGGTACAGAGCAATTTTGAAGATCTTTGTTCTGGCATCATGTGTCATGAAGATTATGGGTCGCCCACTCATAATATAAAATAATAATTAAGAAGGTATTTGGGGCCAACTCAAAACATTTTGTTCATCTACCCAATTTGATGTGAGAAAATGGAATAATGGACACAAAACTATCATCCACAAACTGGAGGGCAGCAGAATATCTTAGAGCAGAGAAAATTTCAGTAATAAACACATTTATAATACTTCCCTGGAACTTCATTCAGCAGATATCTGATGAGTTCCATTGACCTAATATTTATAGCTACTATAAATCATGACAAGTGGGATAAAAACGGCATATCTTAAAATCCTTTTGTATAGTTTCAGTTAATAAACTCAAAATCCTATGAATGTCATCTTCTGTAGGGGATTATTCAAGCAATGAAGATTAGGCATTCTAAATGAATAATCAAAACCTAGCTACAATTTCTGCATCCTGAATTTATGTCCTACTAAACTTACAGGGACTTCTTTCTCAGTGGATAAATTTGGACTGCCAGTTGAAGTGGACATGAATGTAAATGTTCAAGAAGAAACCCAAATTTATTCTGAGCTATTGGACTAGAATTATTAAATATTCTTGACTAATTTTAAAAATAGCTACTACAAAAATACAACAAAATATAACCGAATACAATGACTTCCAGGTTTTTTAAAATTTAGAATTCATTTTTCATTAAACACAGAGTTTAACATAGGAGATAGCCCAGCCAAAGATAAAGAACATTTATAATTTTTGTACCATCCTAATTTTCAGAAGTGGGGAACAACAATAATTTGTTTTTATCATGTAGGTCAGTGTATCAAGAATGTCAACATTAGAAGCAAAAAAGCTCCTACATTTATGCCAGTGTATGACAGAATTAGAAAGAAGCCCTGAAGCTTCTTCATGTCATTGGATTTTTGATGAATGTGTAATTTCCTAGCTAATATAATAAGCTCTACCCTTCAACAGTTTTATTATATCTCTGTTATTTTATGCATGACATTGACAGAAAATCAGTGGCAACCTGCTACAACATTCTATCAATTCAGTTTCCTTGCCACAACTTGAAAATCAAGGGATTTTTCCTCTTGCACTTCTTCATGTCATGTTTATGGCTGGGAACAGCTATAAAGCACTTAAAAGCCAAAGGGGGAATAGAGCATCAGTCAAACTTAAGCAGGTGAAAGCTGGGTAAACCAGTGGATTAGGTTGTCAAGGCAAGTTACATGCACTGAAGATCCATTAACAAGTGAAGGTCACAGGGAGCAAATCTGGGTAAATATGGACAGCATCAAGAAGAAGTCATACACAGTTGAGCTAAGAACTACAGTTAATAGCAACAGTAAGGTCCATAAGAAATAGCTTTAAACATAGGCCAAAAGCTATCTTTCTAGAATCCAGCTGTTGTTAATTGTCAAAAACTGTGTGGGAGTTCTATATCCTGAAAGGCTTTGCTTTTGTTGCTCACTTCATCTTGACTCTTGTTCTTAAAATCATCAGCGGTCTCTAAAACTACTACCATGATAGTAATTAAAAACCAGACATTATTTTGCAGCCCCAATTTATTTTAGATAGCACTGTTTGGTCCAGCCTTGTTTTTTATTTTCTAATTGTGAGGCCTTCTGGACACTTGGACCCATCTGAAAAAACTATTTCCCTGAAGCATTATTCTGGATAGCAACAGCACTTAGGCTTATGTACCACTTCATAGTGCTTAACAGCCCTCTCTAAGTCATTTTACAAAGTCAGCATATTGCCCCCAACAATTTGGGTCCTCATTTTACCTACCTCAGAAGGATGGTGAGCTTTATATACATCCATGTTTCTTTTTTAATGGAATGCTGGAAGTTGAATACGGAGAGGAAAAAACTCAGTGATAAGATAGGAGCAGAGTGCAAGCTAACTGATTTGTGTTCTTAGAATTCAGTTATTGCTAGTTCAGAGTCAGTAATGATTACCTGGCAATCATCTCTAGAGCTCGAACTATGTAAAATATTTGGAATCCATATTGTATATAAGGGCAAAGTAAGAATATTACAAGCTGGGATATAAAGCCTGTTTGAATGACTTGTTCCACCAGTGGCTAAAGACCCACTTTTTCAATCTGGCTGGCCTAGCTTGATCTCACTCTGGCCCAACGTCCTTAGCTGCAAAGTTTTTAATTGGGAATTTTAAATAACGGTTTTAGTGTAGGGATGAACTATTTAATATATTTTTAATTCTGTTGTATTTATTGTATTTTGTTTTAAATTTCCCTTTGCGCCGCCCCGAGTCCCTTTGTGGAGATGGGTGCGGGTTAGAAGTTTAAAAAAATAAATAAATAAATAATTGGTTGTTTCTTAGGCAGCATCTCTTCCCTATATCCCAAGGTCATCCCACATACTGTTACCTATCAGTCTTAGTATTAAAAAAACCAAAATAATAAAAATAAGACTAGGCTTGCTATATACAGTATTTATTCTTGGTAGAGTGAAAATTCCATAGCCTTTCAATTCCCAGAATGGACTGCAGTCTGTTTGCATGCCAGAGTCTCTGATTCATCACTGGAATCTCCAGAGAAATCAAACAGCTGATGATATTTGAGGAGTTGATTTCTAAAGACTTAGTAAGTTTGTACTGAAGAGATAACACAGTACTGAATCTGATAACATAATAGTTTATCCTAGTATAGTTTATTCAACTGCAGTGGACACATGGCTGAGCTCAACCTTTAGCAGCATCTCTATTCTAAGTCTGTCTTGATTCTCTCTCATTTTTATTTATAATATTATAGCAGAGCCTGGTTGCATTCAGATTGCGCTCCCTCCATCCCGCCAATTATGGGTGTTTGCCTATAGTTCACCTTTGTGGTATGCTGGCATGGTTTTGGTCTTTGATTTAGAATGGTGAAAGAATCTTACTGTAAAGTTTCTTACGCCACTATACAAAATATTATCTTCTGTATCATTTGAATGTAGAGTGTTTGAAATAAACTTTAAAATAATTAACATAATCTTTTGAATACAATCTATTGCCTCACAATGTAATATACAAATCAACTAATTCTGGGATTTGGAAATAAGATGAGGCATGGCTTCGGTACAAATAGTCCTTAACTTATGATCACTCATTTAGCAACCAATCAATGCTATGATAGCACTGAAAAAAGTGGCTAATCTTTACATGTTCAACTGTCCCATTGTCCCAGGAAGTCATATGATTGCAATTTGATTTGGGCGCTTAGCAAGTTGTATGTATTTGTGGTGGTTATGTTTTCTTAGGGATATGTGGTTATGATTTGCAAACTTCTTAGATAAATTTCTGTAAGACAAGTCAATGGGGGAAGGTGGATTCACTTAATGGCCACATGATTCACATATTGATTGCAGTGATATGCTTAACAACCATGGCAAAAAAAAAACTTAAAATTGGGTGCAGTCATGTGGTGATTCACTTAACCACATCACTTAGCAATGGTTCTGGCCCACTTTTTCAAGCTTCAGAATAAAAACAATGTATGTCTCTTTTTAAAAGCAAAAAT
>JAPKID020005156.1:0-11279 GCA_026931265.2 Tropidonophis doriae | reverse complement strand
CCCTCCAGAAGCCGGAAATGGATCATTTCTGAACTTCCAATTGGCTCATTTTTTGCCCTCCCCTGGCTCTGGAGGCTTTACTGAAACCTGGGGAGGGCGAAAATGGCCTCCCACGGCCCTCTGGAATGCCTGCCGGAAAACAAGGTTCCATGTGCCACCTGTAAACTTTCCAGGCAGTTTATGACAAGCATGGTCAATGAGGGAAGCTGGATTCACTTTGTAGCTATGGTGATTTGCTTAACGACCATTAAAAAAAAGATTGTGGAATTGGGCATTGCACTGTGATATCTTACTTAATGACTATGTCACTTAGTGATGGAAGTTCCAGTCCCACTTGTGGTTGTAAGTCAAGGACTACGTTTATGGGTGAGGAATTTGCTTCAGGAAATAAGAGTCCATAAACCAGGTAGAGAGAACTTGTATTACCAATCTAATTCAAGGGACTTTTTTTTAAGCCAGCATGTATATGAAATTACTTTTTCCAGCATCAATAAGACTAATTTTTGAATTGTAGGAATCTACTACAGCAATTAAGAGACAAAAACTTCAGCATATAATAAATTTACTCCCTTCAGCATATAATAAATTTAAGATCTTGCCAATTTGTGGCAGCAAGCAAGCCTCCTGGATGGTACTAAGCAATTATAGATAGTCTTCAGGAGGAGGAATTACGATTGATACACAAAATTGCAGCTATTGCAGTATCCCCACAGTAACATGACCATGATCTGGCCACCTAATTGCCTTTTGCAATCTTACCTGCCAGGTTCCTACAAGCAAAGTCAATGGGGAAGCTGGGAGGGAAATTTTCAAGTCACTTCTGTAATCACTCTCAGGAGACTACAGACTACAAGTTTCTAGTCAGCCTCCTCATGCTTCCAAGCATCCCCCATCTCCCACTAGCCCTTCCTGACCCACCAGTAGACTCCACTAGACTGCCTGCACTTCCTAGCATCTGCCTGTGACACCTCTGTACCCTCCCCATGCTCTTCATCTGGAACTCCTATCTCTTCTTGTTTAATAACCCAGGTATCAGTTATCACGGCAACCAGTACTGCTGGGATTGTTGTCATTCAAGAATGTAGTCAGTGTTAGGTTTGACAACCACTTTCCTTAAGGAGAGCAATTCTAGTCCAAATTGCCATTGTATCTCAAGGAGTAACTGTAATTAGGTTAAAGAGCTGAGCTTCTTAGCTTGCAATTAGGATTTCTAAGGGAAGCATTACACTAAGGAGAAAAACTGCTCAGGAAGAGATACTCAAGAAGCTGCACAATATTTGATGTTAAGGCCATGCCTGCTGGACAGAGATAAGAGAACAAAAAAAGATGTCATGCCCTTCTTTTGTAGGAAGTCTGATTACCCCATATAAGAGCTATCTGTTCTTTTCAAGGTATCTTGCTCTGTGTGGAAAGATGATCTCAGAGAGAGAATCAAAAAAGGAGGCAACTAGGAAGAGAGAAAATGGATAGTTTATGTTCTTGACACAATTTCTGACTGATCATTTCCTTTTATATCATACAGCATGCGACGCAAAAAATAAGAAAGCATGTAAAGCTTTCTTTCAGATCTGAATCATGTAAAATCAGATCTTGGATTTTTGGCTAAGATCAAGTGCAAGGGGAAAAGATCTCTGGATCTTTGATGTTGAAAAGCTGTAGCTAATGACAGAAGGCATAATTAGATGGATAGAGTCTGATTCTTGATAAAACAGATTGTATTCATGATATTTCTTATGCCACCTAAAAAGCTGACAGTTGTCCAAGTTTTTTTTTAAAATCCTTTCTTTGGGATATTCAGTGTCGACTATTTAATCAATATTAATTCATACTTACAGATCGTTCTGGTATTTGCCATACATGAGAGATCCTGTAGCCCTGAAGTTTGCCATTCATCTGTGAAGCAGGAGGCTTAATCCACTTGACTATCACTGAAGAACTGGATTCGTTTATAGAGATTGTGACATTCAAAGGTGGAGCAGATGGAGCTTAAGAACAAAATACAGATACAAAAAACCCCCAATTAATCTTTTGGATGGAAACAAAAAAAACAAACAAACAGAAATAAAAACAATATTTACTGTCTTGGTTCTCTAGACCAGGGATCTCCAACCTTTGCAACTTTAAGTCTGAAGGACTTCAGCTCCCAGAATTCTCCAGCCAACTTTGCTGTCTGGAGAAGTCTGGGAGCTGAAGTTCTTCAGACTTGCAAAAGTTGGAGACCCCTGCTCTAGACCAATGGAGCGGAATGACATCCTTGCTGGGATTGACAGGAATTCAAATTTTAGCAGGCTGCCTTTTACAAATAAGGTATTTTCCTACATCCCTTTCTATATGTTCAATCCTCCCTAAATTATAGTTCTATGAATAATAGCAGAATAACAACATATATTTTCATTAAGAACAATTTGTACTAATGATTGGGGGAATGGAGTATGTATCATTCAAAATGAAAAGGAAGTAAAAGACAAAATAATTACTTGTAGGTCATTATCATGCTGACTCCATAGTTTTGTTAGTGCTTTTTATTTTAAAAAGTTTTTTAAAAAGTCATATATGCTACTTGCATAATATAGTGTGCAGGTATTCATATATTAACAAAATGGCACAGACGTGGGAATAGGAGGGGCTCATTGCTTATTGCCAATGATCTCATTGGCATGAGCCACCAATTGTAATCAAAGGCAAAATTGTAGCTAGGAAGGAGGATATTGCTCTATAGAACAAAGTGCCTCTGAGCATTCAATCAGCCCAGGGATTTGTTGGTACAGATTGGAATATGCATCTGTCTCATTTCGCACCACATTTATTTTTGCTTGCCCCCACTTTTAGTTCAGTAAATCTCAGAAAGAAAGGGGCTGACTGTTAAACCATAGAGCAGCAATGGCGAACCTTTTAGACATCAAGTGCCCAAACTGCACTCACACGCATGCCCAAACTGAAAGGTGCACCCCTGCGAATGTAAGCATTCACAGGACATGTGCAAATGCACGCATGCGTGGACATGCTCACACACATGTGCGGGACATGTGTGAATGCGCAGCAGAGACCTGAAGACCAAATGGCCGGCAGGAGGCGGAGCATCCCAACCCCGGCAGCGTGGCAAGATGTAAGATCTTTTTCTTTCATGAGCTTCTGTTTCATCATTTGCAGGGAAACAGAAGCTCATGAAAGAAACACCACAGAGATCTGACCTGGGGTGACAGTGTGTGTGCCAGCAGAGAGGGCTCTGCATGCCACTTCTGACACGTGTGCCATAGGTTCATCATCATGGCCATAGAGCATCAGACATTTTAGCTGACCTACTGCAAATATCCTGGAAAAGGAGCGTGCATTCCTCTGCCCACTATCACCATGCTGCCTTGTTGATAATTCTTACCTCCTTCAGTTGTACTGGCCATAATCCAAGGGCTGAGACTTGACCATCCTACTTCATTCATACAAGAAACACTGATGTTGTAATCCTTCATGGCTGATAGATTCTGAATAAGATACTGATGCGGTGGTACAGAAGTGTTAAAAATCATCATAGAAGTGTTACTTGGTGCATCAACTTCCTTTACCTAGTTTTAAAAAAAATGTTAAGCAAATATGGTTAAGGAAGGAATGTTCTGTAAGTATCACTTCAATCATCCATGCTTAATTTTCAGTTTTAAGAAGGTGGCTGAGGAGTCCTTCTTTACCAGGGCTCGTAGAAAGCATTTTGATGACAAAAAGTAGCAAAGGGTACTCCAACGTGATGGATGGATTGAAAGAATGGATGGATTGAAAGAATGACCTAGACCAGGGGTGTCAAACTTGTGTTATCACGGCAGTATCATTTGACGTATTGAGACTTCCCCCCCCCTTCGCTAAACTGGGTGGGGGCGGGCGTGGCATGTGACGCATCTGGCCCGCGGGCCACAAGTTTGACACCCTGACCTAGACCTATCGGAAATGTTGCCATGATGTAGAACTCAGCTAGTAAATGAAAATAATGCTCTTAACAATCTTTGCTTATTTTTACAAAAGCTGATTAGAACTAAAGTCATAGAGGCTGGGGTGGGATTAGGGTGATGACTGAAATTGTTTTGAAGGAAGAGTTCTAAGTAGCCCAAATTGTTCATATATTCAGGTTCTCTGTGACTCCCACACAACTCATCGCCTTTTACTTGCTTCTGTACTCCATTATGCTACAGGTTTTGGAGATTCGTTTTATACAATTATAATGTAAGGGAGGCCATTCTCTCAGGAGACACATCAAGGCCATCAGGAATAACAGTGAGGCAAGGTCATAAACAATTGTTTAGTCAATCAGATTTGACTATAGAGGTCATCAGAAAGCCAAAGGATGGCACTGCCTCATACTCCCACTTGTAGTGGAAAACAGCTTTGCTCCCTTTTATAGGCATTTCAATGTCTCAATGAATAAGAGAAGATACATTTCACAGGATTCCCAATCCCATTCCTGAGAACACACACATACACACATGCATTTAAGCATGCACAAAAATAGGTACCGTTTCAATTCAGTCTCTTTTCAGCCTTTGCAGCATTCAATAAATAATAGCATTAAATACCATTGTACCCTCTGTAAAGAAAAGCATAAAGGCATTCAACAGTGCTATGAGATGCTTTGGCAAGTAAATGGAAAGGTAATTATAACCAGCTGTTCTTATTTTTGGATTGTTTCATTTCTAAGAGTTATAAATATATCTCTGGCTTTTAATTCCCCCCAAGTAGTAAAAAAGGAGGTGGAAGAGACTACTTGATTTAAACATAATAACTAAACCATGATACCTTTTAAAACAACAACATTTAAGTAATTATACTCCAGTTTTTGAATGCTTTACATATACTGCTTTAAAATTAACTTTGGAATTTTTAATACTTTCTGACTCAGAATTGTATTTCTATAGTTTTCATTCATGCATGTAATAGTTAATATAAAATATTAATATTTGGAATGAGGCTGATTTTTGAAAAACTCTTTAATCTATTTCCAGAGCTTTAGTAACAATGCAATATGAATACCAGCAACATGATGACATCCGGAAAAGAAAGGCATTTTCCACCAGTTATGACAGTCCCTAAAAGCTGTTTATTCAGAATAGTTAAAAGGTAATGAGGAAGGCTTCAATAGACTTTGTGCCTATATCACAAGAAACTGAAAGCCAGGCTCACCTGCACATAAACTTGCCAGGAAATTTTTTCCTTAAGTTTTATTTAGGTACTAAAAGAGAAAACATTTGGCTTGGCCTCTTAATGGAATGAATCACGTTTCAGGAAATGCTGATGCGGCCTGGCTATCAACAAGGGAAGGCACTTCCTTGGCAGCATGAAACAATTATTTAAAACCATAGCATGATCTCAAAGGGTGAAGACTACAAACCTGCTCTGCGGAAGTGACTCTGTGCAATTTTTACTTTGTCAATTCTTTGGAGATTTCTATTTGTCAAAAAAGAATCACAAAAGAAATAAGGAGCAATGGCCTTGTGGCTCTAGTCCAAACTATTCAAACATAGTATTCAGATGTTTTAGACCAGATGTGTCAAACTGAAGGCCCAAGGTGCTGGGTGCTTAAATCTGGCCCGTGGGTACTGACCTGGAAATAGCAAAGGACCAGGCTACAGTTCCTTTAACAACCAAATGGGGTACGGGGGGCCCACTAGCAAAGTACTGCAGGAGGCTGTCCGGACCAAAAATGGGGCACGGGGGGTGGCAGGTGGCTTCCTGTACCCCGTTTTGGCCAGCAGTGTTGCAGAAGGTTGTCCAGGCTGAAAATGGGGCATAGCCCATTTGGGCCAGCAAATGGATGCAGGCCATCCATGTCAAAAAATGGGGTGAGAGGGCCACGCACAGGCCCCCCATTCCCTGTTTGACTGACAGGGTGCTTCAGGAGGCATCCATCCCATCCTGTCCCCTGGCCAGCCTGTGAAGAATTACAGTGCTGATCCAGCCCTCAAAGAAATCCAGTTTGACACCCCTGTTTTAGACTTTTCTCACAGTACAACTAACATCAAGAGATTGGAGATACTTCTCAGATAATAACCAGTAGACATAGGAAGCCATTCAATAATATAGTGAACTAGACTGCTAATCCAACTAATCTTTTTCTCAGCCATATTTGAAGACATTAAGGATTTTTTCAGTATCTATTACCGTATTTCTTGGAGTATAAGATGCACCTTTTTTCTTCTAAAAAGTAGCTGAAAAATTTGGGTGCATCTTATACATTGAATACAGTATTTTTTGCTTCCCAAAGTGCCACCCCCTTCACTAAAATGGCTGTGCATAGCTTTATGGAAGCTTTTGGAGAGCTCCTGGCGGCTGGGGAGGGCAGAAATGAGCAAAAAAACAGGCCATTTTTTGCCTCCCCCCAGGAGCTCTCTGAAAGCCTCCATAAGGCTATGCATGCAATTATTTTGACAGAAAAACGACCCGTTTTTGTGAAAAATTGGCTGGTTTTTGCTCGTTTTTGTCCCCCCCGAGCACTCTGCAAGCGCCCCCAAGGTTACATGTTGTCATGATTTCCTTCTCCAGCACATGGATAAATATACCTGGAAACATTTACCTACCTACCTACTCTCTCTCTCTCTTCCTACCTACCTACTGTATTTCTCTCTATTTTTCTCTCTCTATCCCTCTACCTACCAACCTATCTACTCTCTCTCTCTCTCCCAACTATCTACTGCATTTCTCTCTCTCTCTCTATTTCTCTCCTTCTCTATCCCTCTATCTACCTACCAACCTTTTTTAAAAAATTGCCTCTTCAAAACCTGGGTGCGTCTTATTCTCCGGTGCGTCTTATATTCTGAAAAATATGGAACTTTTCTTTCTTTATCTTTAACTTAAAGATTATATTGTTTTTACTCTGTGTTAATAAAACATATATATGAGAATATTTTTTTTTAAACACAGCAAATATCCCAAAGTGATGAGTTTCAAAACAAAAGCCTAACTCAGATTCCAAAAGGATGCATCTGGAGTTAAAAGCTCAGTTATATATTACTCATAAATATGTGTAATCAACCCCCAAAGTAATTTGAACATTAGGACATTAGAGCCTGTTGTTGATCTAATTAAATCCTATATATGTAACAATTGTTTTCTTTATCACAGGGTGCACAAAATTTTCTTCTCTAAAAGCTCACAATTTCTGAGTACACTAGGGAATCTGATTTGTCAATTATTACCACTATTGCAATGTAAAAGCTAGAATGTTGGATGAACAATAACCACTCTAATCTCCATTAATACCTCTAATGTACTGGGTGACCCTGGAGAGATAATCTTTCTCTCAAAAAAAAAAATGTTATAAAGGTAAGATATTTCTTTTCAAAGCCCTATAAGGCCAGAGAGAGATTAGAACAGTAACAAATACCTCCTGTGTTTTTACACTGTTAGAATTGCTCTTCTTTCTGCTTTCTTTCAGGCAAAATATACAAGCAATATCTTCCCCCTTTATCATTTATGAACTATAATCAGACTTGGGTTATCCAGACTGTAGGCCCAGTGAAATTATGGAATTGATTTCTATGAGTCTGCTGCGCTACAATTGGGATTAAATCTGGCCTAACCCTAAAGCTGTAATCCTGGACAATCTATAATTAGATTAAGTTCACCAGAAGCCAATGGAATTCAAGGAGTTAAGTTAAGCAATCCCCTCTTCCAGGAACGTCACAAATAAGAACAGTTACTGTGAAGGCAGACGTTTCAGAGAACCCAAAAGAAAAAAAGAAGAAAGTTTCCCACTTTTCAGTAGAAATAAAAATAATTGGGCAGCACTCCTTAACACAGAAGCCCACAGTTCTCGACATGTCTGGACTGTGTACAAAAATGTACACACCAGCACTGAGAGATATTTAATTGTTAAGTGGCCACTGCCTAAAGTTATGCAACATTAGATTATGCCCCCCCCCACCTTTGATGGTTACAGGAATCCTGCAGAATAGATAGAATGCAAAAGAAAAATGGATAGATGTTCAAAAAGTTCATTAATTCATTTGTCAAAGAGCTTATACAGCAAACATTTCAGTAATCAGAATGTGGAATGCAGTTAAAACCAGCCTAATGAACACAATAGCATTGGGAGAAAGGCAGGGCATTTGGAAGCCAGCATAAACAACATGCCCCCACAGACAATGTGGTTAAAAAAAAATCTGGCAAGCAGCAAAAGCATTTAAAGGGGAAGAAGAAAATAGGATTTCTTGAATGGGGCACAGTTTTAAAAAAAATACAGAGACTTAAGTTACATCTCCCATCCTATGCAAATGCTTGTTGTGAGTAGACTGGATGCAAAGAGAGATGGATCAGCATCAAAACAGCTGCCCCAGCTTCATTTTCATGGCTTCAGCCATGATGTTCACTAGAATACACATCTAGAAATCTGCACACATCCTTTAGAGCAGGGGTCTCCAACCTTTGCAACTTTAAGTCTGAAGGACTTCAGCTCTCAGAATTCTCCAGCCAGCAAAGCTTAAAGTTGCAAAGGTTGGAGACCCTTGCTTTAGAGTAGGTGTGATTCAGGGCCAACATTTGAAGGCCCACATTTCATTGGAGAGGGAGGAGTCCCTACCGACTTGTCCTCTTTAATAGCAGCAAAAAACTACATCTGTTCATACCTTGCCAAGGACTGCTTGATTGTTGGTCTGGTATTAATCCTTGTGTTAATCTCTGTTTATCTGGATGTTGATTGTTGGCAAGGAGGAGTTTTGGTCTTTTTACTTCTTTTTTTTTTAAATGCTATTGTTTACAAGCAGTAAACAATACCCCAATTAAGGAATCACTAACTCAGACAAACAATCAAACAATAAACAACAGACTAATAAAGGAACTACCAAGAACATTCCCACCAACATTGACAGGGCAAATTATTTGTACATAAACAGAGAACAAACCCCACTCCCTTCTAGCATATCTAATTGACTAATGAAATGTCTGTAAAAATTCATCCCCACTTAATAGAAAGGATAAAGGAATTAAGGCTGGCAGGGGATTTCATTATTTTTGCTAAGATTTTGTTGTTGCTGCTGTTGCTATTATCAATGTTCATCTCAAACCTCCAGGATGAGGAGTTGCTTACATTTATCAAGCCAGCTTTTCCCTACCTCCTCTCTCCCTCGATCAGTGATGGTGAACCTTTTTTGGCTCATGTGCCAAAAGCGGGGGGAACGTAGGGGGGTTGTGCACTGGCGTGCCACACCCATAATGCTTTGTGCATGAGCCCAGTGCGCATGCACGCAGGACCAGTGCTCCCCCCCCATTTTTGGTGTGCTTTTTTCGCCCTCCCCAGGCTCCAGAGGCTTTATGGGAGCCTGAGGAGGGCAAAATCAGCCCCCCCAGGCTTTCTGGAGGCTTCAGGAGGCTTCCCTGAAGGCTCCGAGGGCAAAAAACAACCCTATGAGCAAACTGGAAGTCCAGGTTGCTCATAGGGCCAGTTTTAGCCCTCCAGAGTATTCAGGGAAAACAGCCCTACAAGCAAGCTGGAAGTCTGTTCCCGAACTTCTGGTTTGCCACTAGGGCTGGGTTTTTGTGCTCCGGAGACTTCAGGGAAGCTCCTGAAGCCTCCAGAGGGCGAAAAATGGCCTCAAAAGATGGCACGCACATGTGCACTGGACAGCTGACAGGGCAAGCCTTGCGTGCCCTGACAAATGGCTCCACATGCCACTTATGGCACGCATGCCAAAGGTTTGCCATCATTGCCCTAGATCATAACTTGCATCATTCCAAGAGAAGATGGCCTTTGGTTTCACTGACTGGGGTTGTTGGGAGCGGAAGGCTGGTTTAGCAAAAAGAAGAGTACAATCCAGTGGTGAGATTCAAATAAATTAACAACAGGTTCTCTGCTCTAATGATTTCTTCCAACAAGCAGTTCACCAAATTGGTCAGAAAGTTAACACCTGGTTCTCCCAAAGTGGTGCGAACTGGCTGAATCCCATCACTGGTGCAATCCCAATACACTCAGGAGAATCTCACCAATTATCACTATGCAGCCTTGCTGCTGAAAACAGAAAAAGTAAGCATTATATAAAACGTCACATCAAAAAGCACTACAATAATGTTAAATATTATTTTCTATTTACCAGAACACTGCAGGAACTCAAAGGAGAATAACCATTAAACCCTGGGACCCAGGATAGAAGCACTGTGTGGGCTGTTGCACTCAGAATATGAACCTTCATAGGTGGAGATGGAAGTTCTGCATTAGAAACAAAAATATAGTCATAAATAATTCTCTCTTTTGTGATTGTCAGCTTGTCCAGAAAATCTTTGGGGTGAATATTTGCCACATATTGGATTCAATAGGTTCCCTCAATATCATTTTACTCTATATTGATTTTTCTCTCAGTGTTTTTTCTCAAAGAATTCAAGGTGATGAATGCAGCTTTCTTATTCATTGTCATTTTTACAACAAACGTGAGTTGGGCTGATCCCCAAACTTATTCAGTAAACTTTGTGGGGATTGAACCTAAATTTATCTGACAAAAATCCAGTATCCTAACTGAGCCATTCCACATAAGCACTTTCCAGTTGTTTTGGAATATAACCTTCATTCCCCAGCCCATGTGCTATCTGGGATGATGCACAGCACATTCAAGTTTAAGGAAGCTACTACAGCAATTCTATCAGATAGCCCAGCCAGGAAAGTATGGGAAGTTCACATAACTGCTTGAGCATCAAATCTGAACTCTGCTTTTACCTGGGACTTTGACTTTTAACTTAGACTTTATCCTATTGCAAGAAACCCTCCTACTAAAAATGTAAAAGAAATATTGAAGAGTGCAATCCTGTAGAGATCTACTGAAAAAAAAGATAGTCTGAGTTCAATTAGTTTTCCTTTTGATTAACAGAATAGGATTGCAAACTTAAGATCACTTCTATAGGTTGCTTGACGTGAGATGTTGATATATACATTAATTAATCAATAAATATGACTATATTAAATAAAGCATACTGAGAGTCCATCAGCCCAACCATTACACTGTCACATACTATTACACTGTCACATATTATTAATGAATATATTTCAACCTATGAGGTTTATTTTTATTTTTTTACATTTCTATTATTTTCCTGAGAAGGCCAGAGAACCCAGTTTTAATAAGTAAAACCATAAAAACTGCTCTTTCCATGCTAAAAGTGGCTCCTTCTAAGCAAGAAGCACTGAAAGAGAATGGGACGTTTATTAGGTAGTTACAGAGTTCAAACAGTTTGTAGTGTATGCTGCAGATAAAGCATTCCCAAAATTACTAGTAGTTAGGGCAGGGGTGGGTTTCTGCAGGTTCGCACCTACTTGCGAG